>PVJI01001661.1:0-171344 GCA_004026765.1 Micronycteris hirsuta
TGAGACTGAAGCCACCCAGACACAAAAGGGATGCACACCTCCTTGAAGAATGTGGGGCATTTCCCACAACTGAGGCAACAGCACCCCACCAAGATCCGGAGGGGCCAGTAGTGCAGGAAAGAGAAAACAGAAACTTGTGCTATAGCATCTACTGGGGAACGAAAGGAAGACCTCTACTTACCATCCTGCTGAATTGTTAAGAGCAAAGCAATACCTAAAAAAAGAAGAGCTCACTACCTCAAATGCCCAGGCAGAAAAATAATCCATCAAGCGTTAGAACAACCAAGGTAACAAGGTAGCTCAGAAAGAAAACGAAAAGGTACCAGAAACTAAATTCAAAGGCATGAAAGACTGTGATTTAAATGACAGAGAATTCCAGATTTCAGGTATGAAAAATCTCAGTGATGTACAAGAAAACTCAGGAAGGCGATTCAAGAGCTCAAAAATTAAACCGACAAACAAAAGGTGTACTTTATCAAAGACATTCATACTATTAAAAAGAACCAAACAGAAATTCTGGAGCTGAAGAACTCAACAAATGAGATAAAGAATGAATTAGAAAGAACTGGAAACAGAGCAGACCAGATGTAAGGGAGAATTGGTGAGCTTGAAAATAAAAATCCAGAAATGACTCAAGTGAAGGAAGAGCAAGGACTGAGAGTTTAAAACCAAAAAATGAAAAAACTGTGAGAACTATTTGGCTCCACTAGAAAGAGCAACAGAGGATCAATGCGTCTACCCGAAGGGGAAGGGAAGAGAAAGGGAGCAGAGAGCCGGTTCAAACAAACAATCAGTGAGAGCTCCACAGACCTTTGGACAGAGCTGGATCCTTAAATTCAAGCAGCTAACAGAACACCTAATTATTTCAATGCAAAAAGACCTTCACCAAGACACATTATATTAAAATTTCAAAAGTTAATGACAAAGAAAGAATTTTCAATGCAGCCAGGTGAAAAAAGACTGTAGCCTACAAAGGAAACCCCATTAAATTAGAATCAGATTATTTTTTCAGCAGAAACTTTATGAGCAAGAGAGGATGGAATGAAATAGTCCAAATAATCTCATTGAAAGTGAGAAGCCACTAGTCAAGAACAATATATTCAGCAAACTTATCTACTAGATATGAAGGGGAAATAAAAGCTTTTCCAGGCAAACAAAAACTGAAGGAATTTACCGCCACAAGATTTGCATTACAAGAAATGTTTCAAGGAGCTCTTCTACCTGAAACAAAAAGTAAAAGTTTACAAGGCTTTGAGTAAGATGACGGACAGAAGCAGGAAATTGCAACTCTATTCCAGAATAGGGCATTAAAAGCTTGATCATAACGTAAGAGTTAAAGGGACAAACGCATTTTTTAGAAAGACTACAACTTCTGCAATTTGGAAATGAACACAGCATAAAAAGGGTGATTCACGATGACAAAAACATAAAAGTGGCGGGAGAAAGGACTGAACCTGCACAAGTGAATGAAGACAGAATCAGAAGAAAAAGGACAATTGTATGTATGAAATATTTTTTACATAAATCCAATGGTGATCACAGAAAGCACATGTACAGAGCTGAGACACATAACATAAAAGAGGAGAAGGCAAAGAAAAAATGATAGAAAACTACCAAACTAAAACAGCAGACAGAAAGACAAGGAAATAATGGACACACAACAACCCCAAAACAAAGATAAATGGCTGAAGCCCTCATACATCCATCATCACCTTAGATATAATAGGACTGAACTCACCAATCAAAAGTCAAGATGGATTAAAAAATGAGACCCAACCACATGCTGCCCAGAAGACCCATCTCAGCTACAAAGACAAACATAGGCTCTAAGTCAAGGGTGGGCAGATGACACTCCACCCAAATGGCACCCAGAGAAAGGTGGGTGTAGCCATACTTATATCGGATACGATAGATTTTAAGATAAAAAGGGGAACAAGAGACAAAGATGGACACTTTATAGTGATAAAGGGGACCATACGTAAAGAAGACGTAACACTTGTCACTATGTACAAGGGTGGGCAAAAGTAGGTTTACAATTGTTAGTATGGGAAATACTGCTGTAATTAATAAATAATACAAGAATAAACTCTGTGTTTCTTGTGCCCACAACTGTAAATCTACTTTTGTCCACCCTTGTATGCACCCAACCTGGGAGAACCAAAATATATAAAGCAATTACTAACAGACCTACAGGGAGAAACTGACAGAAATACAGTTGTAACAGGGAGCCTGAATAGCCCATCGACGGTAATGGATAGATCATTTAAACAAAAAGTCAATAATATCAGCCTTAAGTAACACATGGGCTTAATATTTATAAGACTCAACTCTAAACTTACTTTGGTCCCTGCTTCTTCTCAAGTGTACATAGCACATTCTCAAGCATAAACCATATGTTGGGGCACAAAACTAGTCTCAATAAATTTAAGTAAAAAGATTGAAACCACACCAAGTATATTTTCCAACCACAGTAGAATGAAACTGGAAATTAACTACAAGAAGAATGTTGGAAAAACCACAAATGTGTGGAAATTAAACATGTCACTGAACAACTATTAGGTTAAAGAAAAAATAAAGAAGAGACCGAAAGATATACAGAGACTAATGAAAATGACAACATGACATACCAAAATTTTGTATTTTTTGAATTTTAGCATTACAGGTAAACCAGAAAAATCTCAGAAATGAAAGAGAAGTTACAATGGACAGCACAGAAATACAAAGGATTATACAAGAATTTTATGAAAGACCACACACCACCAAATTTGATAACCTAGAAGAAATGGATGAATTCTTAGAAATATAAAACCCTCCTAGAGTGAACCATTAAGAATTGGAAACCCTAAATAAACCATCCACTAGTAAGGAAATTGAAACAGTCAACAAAAACCTACCCAAAAACAAAAGTCCAGAACCAGGTGGCTTCATTCATGAATTCTACCAAACATTCAAAGAAGGATTAATACTGTTCATTCTCAAACTCTTCCAAAAAATTCAATAAAAGGAAATTGTTTTGGGAGGTGTTATACAAATGAACTTTATTCAACATTTAGTAAAGCAGGCAATCTTTGTTCCCAATCTCTGTCCAGAGAAATGCAAAATGGGATGCAGGGCAGGGCCCTTTTAAAGGACAAAGAATAAAGAACAAGGGAAAGTAAAACAGAAAATGAATGAGGAATAAAAAACTAAGTGGAAAGCCAAGAGCTGGCTTGGTATCTGGGGACTGGCTGACTATCCCGTGTTTCTGGTCAAGTGGGACATTTACAGGAACATGAAAGTAATCCAAATTTCAGTCTGCTTACACAGCACCATGAGCGGGAGTAGCTCCATCTTGGCCTAAAAATTTATTTCAACACTCTTAATGAAGATTCTCCTGGCTCCCCAGACATTTTTTGATCCTTTGTCAGTTTTCCCATTGCACATTGTCTGCACCCCATGAAAGTAATTTTTTATTGTTTGTCCTCTTTAAACCCCATGCTTCACTGTGAGCTGCTTGAGGAAAACCTTGTGCTTTTCGTCTTTGCATCCACAGTCCTAGCATAGTTCCTAGAGGACAGTGAGCGCAGGTACAACACTTCATAAAATATCAGCTGTCAACAGAAATTCACAAACTGGGAGTACAGTTTGAGGGTCTATTTTTCCCTGTATTCAAAAGTATGATTCAGAGGGAATACCTCTTAACTCACTCTATGAGGCCAACATTACCCTAATACCAAAACCAGGCAGGGACAACACACACACACACACACACACACACACACACACACACAGAATTACAGGTCAATATCTCTGATGAACATAGATGCAAAAATCCTAAACAAAATACTAGCAAATCAGATACAATAATACACTGAAAGGATAATACATCATGATGAGGTGGTGTTGCAGGCCGTCCTACACCCGATCCATAAACGCTGATTTGTGGAGGACCAGCCCACACCCATTTCCTGGCACAGCCAGAATGGGCGGGACGCATCTGCACAGCAGAAGCGACCATGGGCAGTCCCATTACAAGTCTACCTTATTGCCTGCATGCCTTTGTTGTGCTGCTGAGAATTAGGAATTCTCATTGACTGTGGGAAGTCCCCTTGCAAGTCTCACTCTTTGCCTCCTTGCTTTGTGTCTTGCTCCTGAGAATTAGAACAATCCCAATAGCTTACAAACCGAAGGAAGCCCTGGCCATTTCCCCACATGAAAGGGTTAAGAGAATTTGGCTTTAAAGAAGAGCAGCTGCTAATTACTAGGAGAAGCCATCACTAAGAAATGTCTTAAACAGTTCTCTCCGAAGCTTGAAATTTATTACTGAGCAGGAATGTTTTATTACTAAGACTAGAGAAATAGGGAAGTTAGGAAGTTTGGGCTGAAAATAATAGATTTTAGTAAAAAGTTAAATATAAAGAATAGATTCACATCTCAGAGAAATGTAAATAAGACCTTCCTGAGGCCTGATAAGGTGGCCAAACACCTGAAGCCCTGACAAATGTTTTACTTCCTAAAAGCAGTTAATAGATAGGATGCCTTGGCCTATGGGACATTCCCTTTAAATCTCAAAAGGACAAAGAGCAACCTCTGCATACATCTTTAACTCAGAGGGGTCTAAGACTTTAAAACTATATGTTTAGACATTAACTAGGACCTAAGAGTTTGTAGTTTAATACTGTTCCCGGCTAATAGATAGATTAGCAAACCTCCTTATCATACCATCCATTTGTTTAAGCATAGGTGAAAATTAAAGTGCCCTGTAACTACCCCTTTTTCTGCCAGTAATGATTTGTAAGTATTCATCTGTTTTTTCTACTGCTTGTAAAAAGAAAACCTTTTAAAAATAAAGGAAACCTTTTTGAGTCAGTTAGTCTGGTCCCAGAGGCCTAGCTGGCCTGGCCAGGTCCCTGAGGCTGGCCATTCTCCTACACCCCTCAGAGAGTGTCTGGAGCCGTCTCATTCTGCCTCTACTGTACCTGCTTTGGGGAAACCTGAAGAATTGCAGGGAAGGCCCTCTGCAAGGTGGGATTCCATCCAGGGATGCAAGCATGATTTAACATATGCAAGTAATCAATGTGGTATACCACATAACAAAATGAAAGATAAAAATCATATATCAATAGATGCAGAAAAAGCATTTGACAAGATACAGCATCCACTTATGATCAAAACACTCAAAATAGATATAGAAGGAAAGTACCTGAACATAATAAAGGCCATATATTACAAATCCTCAGCTAATATCATACTCAATGGTGAAAACTGAAAGCTCTTCCTCTACAATCAGGAACAAGACAAGGATGCTCACCCTTGCTATTTATCATGGAACTGGAAGTCCAGCCAGAACAATCAGGTGAGAAAAAGAAATAAAAAGCATCCAGATTGGGGATGAAGAAGTAAAACTGTCACTATTCACAGATGGCATGAGTCTATATACAGAAAACACCAGACCACACCAAAAGACCATTAGAAACAATAAACAAATACAATAAAGTTACAGCATACAAAATTAATATACAAGAATATATTGCATTTTTACATACTAATAATGACATATCAGAAAAAGAAATTAAAACAATCTCATTTACAATTGCAACAAAAAAGATAAAATACCCAGACTTCCAGCCAAGACGGAGGCATAGGTAGACACACCATGCCTCCTCACACAACCAAAAGAGGGAAAACAACAATTTAAGAACTAAAAACAACCAGATCTGACAGAAAATCGAACTGTATGGAAGTCCAACAACCAAGGAGTTAAAGAAGACACGTTCATCCAGACTGGTAAGTGGGGGAGACAGACAGCGGTTTGTGGAGCGGTGGGGGCAATGCTGCAACTGCCCAGAGAGGCCCGCGCTGGCTGACCCAGACCTACTGGGGCCTAGACTGACAGACCAGGCAGTCCCTCATTCGAGAGCAGATAGACTGGGAGAAGAAGCCGGGGAGTGGAGCAGACCACGAAACCCACTATCACAGGGAAATAAAGCCTCAAACCACCGATTGAAAACACCTGTGGGGGTTGAGGTGGCAGCAGGAGGAACTCCCAGCCTCACAGGAGAGTTCACTGGAGAGAACCACAGGGCACAGGCCCACCCACCCGGGAACCAGCAGGGAGGGGCCCAATTTGCTTGTAGGTGTCGGGTGAGGTGACTGGCAGCCTGCAGAGAGTAGAACAAGCGCCATTGTTCTCTCTTAGGCCGTGCCCCCACAGGCAGTGTCACAACACAACCATGTGGGTTACCCCGCACTGGTGAACACCTAAGGCTCCGCCCCTTAAAGTAACTGGTGCACCGAGAAAAAAACCAAATGGCCCAAATGAAAGAGCAGATCAAAATGTCAGAAAAAATACAACTAAGCCACAAAGAGATAGCCAACCTATCACATGCACAGTTTAAAACACTGGTAATCAGGATGCTCACAGGATTGGTTGAATTTGGTGGCAAATTAGATGAAAATATGAAGAATACGCTAAGAGAAATGAGGGGAAATGTACATGGAACCAATAGTGATGGGAAGGAAACTGGGACTCAAATCAATGGTGTGGACCAAAAGGAAGAAAAAAACATTCAACCAGAAAGGAATGAAGGAACAAAAATTCAAAAACATGAGGAGAGGCTTAGGAACCTCCAGGACATCTGTAAATTTCCCAACATCCGGGTCATAGGAGTATCAGAAGGAGAAGAGGAAGACCAAGGGATTGAAAGCTTATTTGAACAAATAATGAAAGAGAACTTCCCCAATCTGGCGAAGGAAATAAACTTCCAGTAAGTCCAGGAAGCTCAGAAAGTCCCAAAGAAGTTGGACCCAAAGAGGAACACACCAAGGCACATCATAATTACATTACCCAAGATTAAAAATAAGGAGAGAATCTTAGAAGCAGCAAGGGAAAAGAGGACAGTTACCACCTACAAAGGAATTCCCATAAGACTGTCAGCTGATTTCTCAAAAGAGACCTTTCAGGCAAGAAGGGGCTGGAAAGAAGTATACCAAGTCATGAAAGACAAGGACCTACATCCAAGATTACTCTATCCCCCAAAACTTTCATTTAGAATGGAAGGGCAAATAAAGTGCTTCTCAGATGAGGTCAAGTTCAAGGAGTTCATCATCACCCAGCCTTTATTATATGAAATGTTAAAGGGATTTATATAAGGCATGGAGGGATATCAATAGGGGAGTGGGAGGGGGAGAGAGGAGGAGAAAGTACAGAGAATAGGTAGCGTAAATGGTAGGTAGAAAATGGACAGGGAGAGGTTGAGAATATTATGGGAAATGTGGAAGCCAGGGAACTTATGTGTATGACCCATGAACAGAAACTGAAGGGTGGGAAATGGGGAAGGTGCAGGACAGGGGGGAATAGAGGGGGGAAATGGGACAACTGTAATAGCATAATCAATAAAATAATTTTTAAAAAAAGATAAATACCCAAGAATAAATTTAGAGGAAGTGAAGGAACTATACAGTGAAGACTATAAGACATTATTGAAAGAAGACACAAAGAAATGGAAGGATATCCTGTGTTTATGGATTAGAAGAATTAACATTGTTAAAATGCCCATATTACCTAAAGCAATATACAGATTTAATGCAATCCACATCAAAATCCCAATGGCATTTTTCACAGAAATAAAATTTAAAATCTTCAAATTTCTATGGGACCACAAAAGATCCCAAATAGCCAAAGCAATCATGAGATAAAAGAACAAAGACAGAGGTATCACACTCCTTGACTTACTGTACTCTAAATTTACAATAATCAAAACAATGTGATACTGACAGAAAAGCAGACATATAGACCAATGGAACAGAATTAAGAGCCACCCCAAAATCCATACATGTAGGTACAATTAATCTTTGACAAAGGAGTCAAAAATGTACAATGAAGAAAAAAAAGCCTTGTCCCTGGCTGGGTAGTTCATTTGGTTAGAGTGTTGTCCTGATACACCAAAGTTGTGGGTTCAATCCCTGGTTAGGGCACAAACAAGAATCAACCAATGAATGCATAAATAAGTGGAACAAAAAAAAACCAGTGTTTCTCTCCCACTCTATCTCTGTCTGTCTGTCTGTCTCTCTCTGAAAAAAAAAAGCCTCTTCAATAAATGGTGTTAGGAAAACTGGAAAGCCGCATGCAAAAGAATGAAACTAGAAGATTGGACTTCCAGTCAAGATGGCAGCATAGCTAAACAAGCGCACCTTTCCACACAATCACGTCAAAATTACAACTAAATTATAGAACAACCATCACTCAGAACCAGTAGAAATCGAGTTGAATGGAAGTCTGACAACTATGGAATTAAAGAAACAACACCGATCCACACTTGTAGGAGGGGTGGAGACATGGAATGGGCTGGTCCCACATCCATGCTTGGCGGATAAAAATTCAGGAGGGATATTTCAGGAGCAAGGAGGCCCAGCCCCATACCAGCCCCCTCAGCTCAGGATTCCAGTGCCAGGAAGATAAATCCCCATAACTTGTGGCTGCAAAATCCGGCAGGGATTGAGTAGGTGGAAGAAACTTCTGGAGTCCCAAGCAGTTCTTCTTAAAGAAACCATACATGAACTTACTCAGACTCACTCTCTCTAAGCTCCAGCATTGGGGTAGCAGCTTGAAAGGCACCAGTGGCATAGAGGGAGGAATTGAAGTGGTTAGCGTCCAGGAGAGAATAGGGGGACAGCTTTCTCCTAGACAGAAAGACAAGCAGAGTCACAGAGCTGGCAGGTGGGTGCCATAACAGATTTCATCAACCTGGCTAACACTGTTTGCCCCACCCTGGAGATCCCCTGAGGCTCCATCCCACCCAATTTACAGCTGTTAACAGTTACTTTTCCATATGAATAGCTGGTCTTGGCTCAAGATTCACAACTTCCTAAATCCTCTCAAACAAGCAACAACCAGCCTCAGTAAGCCCCCAGGCCCTGTACCTATTGCTAAGTGGCCCCAGGCCCGGCACTAGCAGGAGCCAGCCTAAATTCACATCTTGGCTTCACTAAGGAATCTCTAAGCCCAGCACAAGTAGCAGCCATCTCAGATTGTTCTATAGCTCAGGCAGCATAGCCCTGGACAAAACACAGGTGGGGGTTGACTTTGGTCTGCACCACCCAGGAAACCCCTGGACAGCTACAGACCACATTGGAGCACCACCACCCTGACCCTGAACAGCTGATCCTCCACAGATGGTAGAGATTTGTGGTCACTGGTCATAGACAATCCTTGCAACTGACTTGCCTGGGTAAATTCCTCTTATTGACCTGCCAACAGTAACCAAGTCTCAACTACAAAAGGAGTGTATACTCAACCCACAAGAAGGGTACATCTCAAGTACCCACCTTGGGTGATAGGAGAGGCTGTGCCACCTAACCCTACAGGACACCTACTACATTAGGCCACACTGCCAAGACAGGGAGCCATAGCAGCTCTACCTAATACATAGAACCAAACACAGGGAGGCTGCCAAAATGAAGAGACAAAGAAACATGGCCAAATGAAAGAACAGATCAAATCTCCAGGAAAACAACTAAACAATATGGAGATAAGCAATCTATCAGATGCAGAGTTCAATAAACTCTTTGTAAGGATGCTCAAGGAACTCAGTGAGGACCTCAACAGCATAAAAAAGATCCTGTCAGAAATGAGGGACACGCTAATTGAAATAAAGAACAATGTACAGGGAAACAACAGTAGAGTGAATGAAGCTGAGAATCAGATCAATGATTTGGAAACATAAGGAAACAAAAAACAACCAATCAGAACAGTAAGAAGAAAAAAGAATCCAAAAAAATGAGGATAGTATAAACAGCCTCTGGGAAACTTTAAGCCTTCCAACATTCGCCTCATAACGGCACCAGAAAGAGAATAGAAAGAGCAAAAACCTGGAAATCTATTTGAAAAAATAATGAAAGAAAAATTCCCTAATTTGGTGAAGGAAACAGACATGCAAGTCCAGGAAGCACAGAGTTTCCCAAACAAGACGGACACAAAGAGGCCCACTCCAAATCATATCATAATTGAAATACCAAAGGTTAAAGATAAAGAGACAATCTTAAAAGCAGCAAGAGAAAAGCAGATAGTTACCTATAGGGGTGTTCCCAGAAGACTGTCAGCTGATTTCTCTAAAGAAACTTTGCAAGCTAAAAGGGATTGGCAAGAAATAAAGTCATGAAAAGCAGGAACCTACAGCCAAGATTGCTCTCCCCAACAAAGCTGTCAAGAAAAAACTAAAGGAGTTCATCGTCACCAAACCATTATTATATGAAATGTTAAAGGGACTTACTGAAGAAAAAGATCAAAACTATGAACAATAAAATGGCAATAAATACATACCTGTCAACAACTGGGTCTGAAAAACTAAGCAAACAAGAAGAACAGGGACAGAATCATGGATATGGAGAGTGTTTTGTTGGTTTCCAGGTGGGAGGAGTGTGTGGGGGAATGAGTGAAGAGGTGAGGGGATTAAGAAGTACAAATAGGTAGTTAAAGAATAGCCATGGGGATGTAAAGTACAGTATAGGAAATGGAGTAGCCAAAGAACCTACATGCATGACCGTGAACGTGAACAAATGGAGAGGTTTGCTTGTGGGGATTGCCTGAGGGGGGGGGATGCTGTATGAGGGAGAGCAAAAAGGAAAAATTGGGACAACTGTAATAGCATAAATAATAAAATACAACTTTTTAAAAAGAATGAAACTAGACTGCTATCTGACACCACACACAAAAATTAACTCAAAATGGATTGAAGACTTTAATAATACAAGACGTGAAACAATAAAATACATGGAAGGAAACAGAGACACTAAACTTAATAGACTTTGGTCCCAGAGGGGGTCTTGTGATTTTGATCCCAAGGCAAGGGGCGGCGGGGGGAAGCTGCACAGCAAAGGAAACCATCAATAAAACAAAAAAGCAATCAACCGAATGGGAGAAGATATTTGCAAGTGATACTTTTGATCGGGAGGTACATATTCAAAATATATAAGAACTCATACAACTCAACAAACAAATGATTAAAAAATGGGCAGAGGACCTGTCTTCATAGAGCCAACAGGTACAGGGAAAGATGCTCGACGCCACTAGGTATAAGGGAAATGCAAATCAAAGCCACAGTGAGATTCCACCTTATGCCTATTAGGTGGCTATTATCAGTAAGAAAGTAATAAGCGTTGGTGTGGGTGTAGAGAAAACGGAACCCTCGTACGCTGCTGGTGGGAATGTAAATGGTACAGCTGCTATGGAAAACAGTGTGGAGGTTCCTCAGAAAATTAAGAATAAAGGTTGTATACGACCCAGCAATTCCTCTTCTGAGCACCGCAAAATTTTGAAAAGACTTATTCTAAATATGCATGTACCCACATAGTCATTGCAGCGTTATTCGCAGTAGCCAAGACATGGAAGCAGCATCAGGGTCCGTCAGCGGATGGCTGGACAAAGAAGATGTGATGTGTGTACAGGACACTACCCAGCCATAGACAGACGAAACATTGCCATTTGCAACAACAAGGCTGGATCTTGAGAGTATCATGGTAAGTGACATAAGTCAGACGGAAAAGGAGAAGGACTACACAATAATACTCATATCGAAGATTTAATACAAAAAGCAAAAACAAACAGACTCATAGATACAGACAACAGAATCTGGTTATCAGAGGGGAAGGGGTGGGGGAGGACAGAGAGGGCACAGGGGTCACTACATGGTGGCCTTTGGGCGGTGAGCACACAACGGAATATATATTGTTGTGTTATAAAGTTGTACACCTGATGGATATAATGTTATTAACCAATGCTATCCCGGTAAATTTAATAAAAATAAATAAATAAATAGAAAGGGTAGGACTAAGAAGTACCTGTATGGGGAAGAGGACAAGGAGCTGGGTGTGAGGTAAGAAAAAATAAAATAATATTAACAGCTGCTGTTTTGACCCTGTGCCACACGGTGGGCACCAGGATTACAAGCAGAAGCTCAGTGAAGCCTCCCAACCGCCCCACAGGGCATTGTGCATTTACAGATGAAAATCTGAGGCTCGCATTGGTTAAGTAACAGGGAAAGAGCCCATGAGAGGAGGAGGATTTACTGCAGTTAGATCAGTGTTCTGCTGCTTGCAAAGCCTGTTTAGCCCTGGGCTCCCTTCCATGCTTATCAGAGAATCTGATGGGTCCTGAGGCTTGAAAGACCAGAAGTAACTGGTGATGGGGTCTGGATGGGGAGCCAGGAGGACCTGGACTGCCAGGGACCTGAAAAAGGCCGTGGAGGTGGAGCAAAGGAACGGGGGACACCCTTCCTCCCCAGCCACACTGAAGCCCACCTGCTAAGCTGGCTTCGCAACTCAGAGTCATGGGTGGTAGCATTCCTGCCGCCCAGGAAACAAGGACTGTCTTCAAGCTCCTCCTGGGTCCCAGGAATCCCTATTAAACTTCCTTAGGAGCTGACTCCAAGCCTTCTGAGGAGGTGGGGGTGTCCTCTGCAGGTCCCCCAATTCTAGAAGGCAGCCCCTAGATTCAGCAGCGCCCACCGCGATGCGGATCCAGCCTTCCCCCAGTGAAGAGAGTGGCTCTTCCTAGTGCCGGGCCCAGTCGGCCCAGGACAGCCCGCGTAGGAACACTCACCTTCTCACCGCAATGGCCACCAGTGTGAAAGTGGAAGCCAACACGGATATGTCCTACACCAAACCGCTCGTCTTTCATGTGGCATTGTCAAAGGGCCGCCCTGCAATGATGGAGGCCACCATAGAATAAGAGGTGTCTCACCCACAAAGGGCCAAGGACCTCGGGCCATCTCAGCCAGTCCCCTCTGTGGCTTGGATCTTCCCTCCGTGTCCTGACGGGCAGTCATCTGTCGCTGCTTACACACTTCCGGGAATGAGGAACTGACCATCCCTTACCACCACAGACAGTTCTGACTGTTAGAGAGACCATCTTTAAATCAACCAGTGACTTCTTTCCATGAGCTTTGCATCCACTCAGCCCAATGCAGTTGGTCAGAATGCACACAAACAAAAAGTGCAGGTGCAGAAGGGATAATGAATAAATACAAATAATAATAAACAAGGGGCTTTATAACAGGGTGAAGTCACACAGTGCTACGGACTATGGATGTGAACAATTCAACCATCTGCACCTGGGTTCTGAAAGAAAGAAAGAGAGGGAGGGAGAGAGGGAAAGGAAAGAAAGAAGAAAGAAAGAAAGGGAGAGAAAAGTGAGGGAGAGAGAAAAAAGAGGGAAGGAAATGAAAGAAAAAAACATCACTGAAGTTTTATTTTAAGGCAGAAACTTCTATTAGAAACAACACCTAAATACCCACTAAAAAGAGACTGGTTAAATACACTGTAGGGCACAGGTGGCAAACACAAGGCCCTGGGCTGAATCCGGCCCTCCACCGTGTTTTATCCGCCTGGCACCTTGTTTCTACCCAGCGGCAGCGCCGAGCTCTCGCTTAACAGTTAAGGAGTAGTTACATTGACTGAGTCCTAAATTACATTCGGCCCTTTGAAGGCAACCGCGGGGCTGATGTGGCCCCCAGTGGAAATGAGTCTGACAGCCCTGCAGCACATCCATACAATGGAATTCTAACCAGTTGTAAGAAGAATGAAAATTCTTTAATTTATTAATATCAAATAACTTTATGTAAATTAATTTTAACACATTCTATTTACAACATACAGGCTATATTTTTTAAGCAGAGAAAGGGTAGAGATGCAGAATTGACTGGAAAGTTAGCATTTTTAAAGATGTGCTTGTACTTCTACGTAATACTTTTGGAAAGAGACACAAGAAACTGGTAACATTGTCCTCCAGGAGAGGAAGGGGTGGAGGGGACATTTTTCACTGATACCTTTGGGGGTTTTACTATCGAACCATGTGGATGTGTTATCTATTCAGGCAGTTTTTAAAATTTAGGCACGTGAAAAGAACTGGCAAAACTACCTTAACCACCCGGCGATCCCGCCACGTCAGTTGCTTGGGGTCTGTCCCTGCGTGTGGGCGTGCGCACATGTGCGTCCTGGTGTGCTGGGAAGAAAGATGCGCAGCTTCCGTTCGGCAGCCCTGGAAGCACCCGGGATTCAGCAGTGGGCAAAAGTCCCGCCAGGCAGGGCCAGTATACCTGGGGCGGGGGGGGGGGGGGGGGGGGGGGGGGGGGGGGGGGGGGGGGGGGGGGGGGGGGGGGGGGGGGGGAGCTGACTGCCCTGGCTCCACTCTCCTCGGTTCTAGAACCTGTAGAAACTAGGACTGCAACTTCCCTGCCCCAAGTCAGGAAAGTCACTCTGGAGGGGGCTCTGAGCTCAGAACCTGCAGGCTCAGACCTCTAGGGGTCTCCACAGCTCTGGAAACCCAGAGTCCCGGGGTCTGTGGAGCTGTATTCTGGAACAGGGGCGAGGGTAGGTGACAGGGCGGTCTTTGCAAATGAACAGGCAGGCATTTAGTGGTCGGGCGGTCTCCTCCTACTTGCAGTCCTCTAACAAATCCCTGCTAAACGGTCAGCCAGTCCCTACTTGGACACTCCCAGTGACAGGATGCTCACTACCTGTTGGGCAGACCGTCTTTTGTTGGAGAACATTTCAAATAAGTGGAGTTTTAGGTCCTTATTCAGAAGAAACCTGCCTCCCTACTGCTTCTTCCCACCAGCTCTGGTTCTGCGCATGGGAGCTACCTGGGAGAGGAAGACTGAATGGTGCAGTTATTAGTAAAATGGGTGTGAGAATGTGGGACTTGAAACTCAGCTGTGTGACTACAGACCCGTCCCTTAACCACTCTGACCATCGGTTTCCTCATCGATAAAATGGGGATAATAATAATGCAGACTTCACTGGATCGTGGTGAGGTTAATTAGGATAATGCAGGAAGAGTAAGTCACACAATGCTGGGGAAAAGAAAAAGATTAGTTCATTGCATCTATTATTCTAGTCTAATCTCTTAGCCACAGGACTCTCTTGAGGGTTTGAGACAGTGGCTTCCGGGCCAAGAGAGCAGGCCAGCAATGATTTCTGGGGAGGGCACTCCCACTGCCTCCATTGTCCACACTCACCAGGGATGAGGTTGTGCACAGGGCAGGAGGCACGCGGAAGATGCCCACCAGCAGGTCTCTGACGGCCAGGTTGAGAATGAATGTGTTGGTGACGGTGCACACGTGCAGGTTCTTGAGCAAGGTGAAGCAGACCAGGGCGTTGCTACCGTGCAGAGGAGGAAAGTGAGCTCAGGGACCACAGTGAACATGGCCCCCTGGCGAGGAGTGCCGGTAGTAGGAGGAGAGGGTGCGGTCTGCAGCCCAGGTGACCTCAGTGTGACTCCCATTCTGGCTCGGGGACCAGCTGCTTCAGAGGCCGAAAGGGCTCCCACAGGAGCAAAGGAGCGTATGGGTCAGGATCCAAGGTGAAGAAGAGATGACTGAGTTCTCACCAAAGATGAGAACCTTCTGTTCTCCAAACCCTGACCATGCCCTAGTACCCCGATCGTGTGCTCAACTCCCGTTCTAACCGGGTCCAACACTCTCCACCCACAGCCATCAAACCCTGGTCTCGCTCCTGCCACCCTACTAGTCCCTTCCACTGCTCATTTCCCGGTGTCGCTGTCCTCCATTTGCGAGCAACACCCCTCTGCCCCATCTACCGCATTTTGCCGTGTGTAATGTGCAGGTTTTTGCCCAAATTTTTGAGGGAAAAATAAGGAAGCACATTATACATGGGTAGTACTAATTCCACATCTATATAAATGTTTTAAATTCTTTTATTTATGCTTATGCATCAAAAGCATATCTCTAGAAAGCAATGATGATATCTGTATGCAAAATAATACCCTGGAACATGATAATTGGTTTTGTTTCTAAATATAAATAAGTACATAAATGAGTTAAAAAATTAAAAAGTATTTTTCCCTGAAAGTTTGGGCCAAAAACGTGGGCGTGCGTTGTACACGGCAAAATACGGGTATGCTCAGTCCTTCTCAGCCCCGCTCTGTGCCCCAGAGGCCAACCCGGAAGGACCACATCACCCGGGTCCCCTTGCCCTCTGATTTCCTACAGGACTGGGCCCACGGAGGCACCAAGGGAGGCGGAGGGACTGGGGAAGAGGGAAGTCAGAGTGTTCGCCTCCTGTCTCCCTCTCTGCCGGTTTCTGCCTGGGGGGCTGTTTTCCCGGGCACACCTCCTGTTAGGTGACTCGTCTTCCATGACTCTTACGGGGCCACAGTGACACTGCCCCCTTTCTGTACCAGCAGCTTCGTGTGACTGCCAGTCCCAGGGGTACTTCACCATCCCTTGCTGGATCTCTTGTCCCCTCTTTCCCCCTGCAAGGTCCTCTGTTAAACTCTCTTCAGTTAAACCCTTTCCGAGTACGCCCCCTGTTTTCTTCCCTCAAAGTCTTCGATGTCCTTCCTCACCATCTCCTCCACAGAACTTTGGCTGGGAGAATGGAAGGAGCAATTAAATTCACCAGAAGGACATCCAAAGCCAAGGCCACTGCCCATCCTTCACCTCCTCCCATCGCAGTGATCAGCTGTTCATTCGCACAGCACTGACAAAACACTTCCATGTCTGTTATTTAATCTAACCTTCCCGCTACCGCAGGAGGTAACCGGGTGAGGCATTAGTCCCATTTCACGCGGGAGAACTGGGATCAGAGGGGTTCCGTGACTTGCTCAGGTGGCACAGGACTGTGCGGCAGGGCTGGCCCTGCTCTGAGTGTCTCTGCATCAGTCCCAGGCTTCACTGTGTGTTTCTCCAGCCATATTTGGAAGGGGTGGCTCAGTGTCCACCCACAGCTCTGCTGGGAAGTCATTAGATGTGGTGAGTAATGATGTTGTCTCATACACGCTCCTCCTGCCTTCCTCTGGGACTGGATGTGGCCTGATGCTGGGGATGAAGAGTCTTTGGGGAGTCTTCTGTCGCACCCAGAGCCCAGCCACTGGCCCGGAGGCCCACTGGAGGCCTGGGAGCCAGAGACTAGAGAGACCCTGTGGGAGGAGCAGGCCCAATGAGCTGGCACGATCGGGCTGCAGGGCCGGCAGGTGCCGAGGGGCACTCTGGGCGGAGGGGGGCCAGAGTGCCTGCTGGTAGGGGAAGAAGCTGGAAGTTTCCACTGCGCAGTGAGCGGAGGAGCTAACACTCCCCTGTGCGGGCCCCTCCAGGGGCTCCTAATTGCTCCCACACATCTTTACTTTCATATGGAAAACATCAAACATATACAAAAGAGAATGTTACAGTGGACGTACACAAGAGAAGGTAGTTTAATGAACATTACAAGAAAGAAGAGTACAAAGAACTCCTGTGAATAAATCATCCACTTTCAACAATTATCAACCCAAGGCCAGTCTTGTCTCACCATACTCCCGCCGCTCTCTGCACTCTTTTGAAGCAAGTATCACGTGACTTTTCCCCATCCATAATATTTCAGCTTGTATCTTTAAAAACTAGGACTGAAGCCCTGGCTGGTGTGGCTTAGTGGACTGAGTGCTGGCCTTTGAACCAAAGGGTCACCATTTCGATTCCCAGTCAGGGCACATGACTGGGTTGCAGGCCAGGTCCCCAGTGGGGAGTACTTGAGAGGCAACCACACATTGATGTTTCCCTCCCTCTCTTTCTCCTTCCTTCTCTAAAAATAAATAAATAAATAAATAAATAAATAAATAAATAAATAAAATAGGACTAAAAAATCCCCTATAACCACGGTATCATTATCACACCTAACAAAATTAACAATTACGTCATAATATCAATTATCCAGCCTCGAAAATTCCTTGATTGTAACATAATTTTAAAAATAATTGGCCTGTTTGAGAGAGGGTCCAAATAAGGTTTCCGTTTCTATGATGTATTATTACGTGGCAAACCACTCCAACATTTAGTGGCGCAGCACCGTGGCTTGGCAACCTGGGTGGTCCTTCTGCCGGTCTCTCGGGATCACTCATGCAACTGTGGGCACCTGGTGGCTCTGTGCAGCTGCAAGGTTCAAGATGAGCTGCTTGTCACATGGCTGCTGTTTCATGCTGGACATTGGCTGGGGTGTCTGGGTTGTCCTCTACATGGCCTTTCATCCTCCAGGAGGCCAGACTGGGCTTCTTCACAGCCTGGCGGACCCAGGGTTCCAAAGGAGCAAGAGAGGAAGATACAGGCTTCTTCAAACATAAGCTCCAGAAGTTTCTCAACATCACCTAGGCCACATTCTATTGGTCAAGGCAAGTCACGATGTTAGCCTAGATTCTAGCCAGAAGAGAAACAGTTTCCACCTCTTGAGAGGAGAAATAGCAACATTATGTTGCAAAAGGTATGTGGACACGGAATATGATTCGTTAAGGTTCATTATTATAAAATCTACCACCATCTGCACACTGAATTTGGTTGATGTGGCTCTTCAGGCTTTTAGCTTCTAGGTTCTCCTTCTATCTCTTTTGTCCCCTACAATTTATTTGTCATATAAACGACTAGTCATTTGTAGAATTTCTCAGACTGGATTGTGTTGATTGCTTCCTCATGATGGTCATTTTACATGTTCTACTCTTTGTCCCCTGTATTTTCCATAACTGATAGATCTAGAGGCTTGATCAGATTGTCCGGTGATCTCCCTGGAGGCTAAGCTTGGTCAGTGAGCTCAGGAGATGCCAGATGTCAGCCTGATCCCTCCACTGTCAAGTTCCCCATCAGCTTTTCATCAGTGTTTTCAGCAGCGGCTACTAATGGTTATTGCCTAGATCTAGACCCCTCACTGCATCTCAGGTACAGTCCAGACTCTTTACTGCACGGTCTGGTTCCTGTGGCCGTCCCTCTGGCCTCACCCCTGACACTCTTCCCGTTACGTTCTGCCTACTTTGCAATGGCTCCTACGCACTGTTGCTTTTTCCAGCTCCAGCTCCGAGGTCTTTTTCTCTTCCTATTCCTTCTGCCTTATTTATTCATTTACTTACTTAAGAGAGAGAGGGGGAGGGAGTGAGAGAGAAATGTTGACTTGTCATTTCACTTATTTATTCATTCATTGATTGCTTCTTGTATGTGCCCTGACCTGGGGTTGAACCCACAACCTTGGCGTATCGGCACAACGCTCTAACCAACTAAGCTACCTGGCGAGGGCCTCTCTTCTCCTCATGCAGCTCCCAATTTAAATGTTGTCTTCTCAGAGAAGCCTGACCTATTTTTCTGTTTAACGTAGAACCACTATCATCTCTCACAGAATCCTGTTTATTTTTTTCAGTCTGTCAATATTTTATTTGTTTTCAGGGTGACTGTTTTTCCACCACCCTTGAAAGTCAGCTCCCGCAGAGAAGGGTCCTTCTCTGTCTTGTTGGTAGTCATATACCCCACATGCTCCCCAGTGCCTGCCCACGGTAAATGGTTCAGTAGATGATCGTTGACTGAGTAAATGCTTGTTTCAAGGAAAAAAGAAGAAAAGGTGAATGCCGACGCCAGGTGAGAGGACCCCACCCCAAGCGGCGTTGCTGGGATTGGAAGGCTCCCTCCAGGGTCCCCCCGACACAAGGCTCATCGCAGAGTCTGCTGGGAGCCTCCCCGGGCAGATCAGCCCTTCTGAGCCTCATAGTCAACTCTGAGTCAGTCTCCGTGACCTCCTGGGGAAATCTGGGGGTGTGGACAGGTAGAGGCAATTGTCAGAAATTTTTTGCTTTGCAGGACGACGCCCAACCAACTGAGCCAGACCTGTCAGGGTTCCCAGGGTCCTTTTAATGAGAGGGGTTGTAGGCCCTTTTCACCATCGGTCCGTTTTGATTCACCCAATAATTTTCTTCAAGAATACAAGCCAGATCTCTCCCATTTGAAATGTATGCAATTGATTACTTTGGACCTAAATCCAGGACTTTGCATTTCACTTACACTTACATTTCGTTTTCTGGGTTTCGATCCAGCATTCCAGCGTGCTGAGATAACCCCCAATCTTGAGTCTGTTGTCGTGTGGGTGTTACGGCTTTTAGCCACAGATTTGGTACGCACGACTTTTATTTTCCCTCAAGGTTATTTGCTGTCATGTCAAGGTCAGAGCCCGAGGGCCCTCTAGGCTCCATTAATGAAAGCGTGTTTTCGGCCCCCCAGCCCCCCACTTTCTACGTCTCTCCACCAGCTCACAGGGCTTTCACGGAAGGTCTCTGTGGTGTCCTATTGAAATTTCCTAGTTCACCTTTCTACCTCCCAGAAACCCAGTCTGAAAGAGGAAATTTGCTAGGTTTAGCATGATTTGTTATTAGTGATCACTAATGTAACTCCTAATGAGCGCTACATTATTTTCTTTCTGAGAAATTTTATTTTTATAAAAAATGGCGTGCTTATTATAAAACAATCCCCATGACCGATGCACCTGTGATGCTTCCTGCCTCATCTTCTCAGCCCAGAGGTCCCAGCTGGAGTGGACGGCTCCTTGTGCTCCCAGCGCCCCCTCAGGCCTGCACCCAGGGCTCCCTCCGCTTGGCTGACCTTGAAGCCATGAACAGGAATCACCTAAAAGTGTGGGAGTGGGGCAACCTTCAACCAGCGGGGCGGGGCAAACAGCAGTCAGCTCCCCACCTCACCCGGGGCACATCTCGGGTGCATTCTGCATTTTTCTCAGCAGGTCCCCAGAGGGATAAGACCCCCAAGTTGTCCACAGCTAAACCCAGCTCACCAATGCACCCATTTCTTTCCTTTTCTCCCTCCTATCTCGCTCTCCTGACTTCCGCTTCCACGTGTCACCTCCCAAATCAACTCCTTGTACCCAGTCCTGGTCTTAGAAAATGGTTTCAGGAGCAGGAGACTCCAAACACAGATATTAGTGATTGTCTCTGCATGTATTTTAAATATGTAAACAATGATAAGCCTATATAATTTTGCATGAAGGGGAACATACGACATGTGTTTTAAAACCTGCTCTTTTTGGTTATTCACAGGAGGCAGTGAACATATTTTCATACCAGTAACCAAAATCCTAAATGCATTTCTTAATGTCTGCATAGTATGCCATTGCAGATGTGCCTGGTTTTTAACTTACTTAATTTATGGACATCTAGAAGTTTCCAGTTTTGCCCTGGGATGAAAATGCTCTCATGGATCTTTGTAAGTGTACAGGGTGTCCTCTGAAAAAACACCGAGATGTGTGATTGCTTTATTGGCTCTTACATGTTTGATAATTTATTCAAATTAAATAGAACTTTAATAGAGGTCGATATTAATCTTAGCAGTTCAGAGGTTTAAGCTACTTTCCCCTCCTTTTGGAAATTCAGACATTTCCCATCTTCTCTTTTCTGGCACTTCCTTTATTCTCTGTAATTTCCTCTAAGGCAATGATGACATCTGCAAATGCTTCCAGGTCCCTGGGATGCTGTTCGTCTTGGCTTCCATTGTTTGTGGCTTGATGCCTTCTTTTTAATCACTCATTGGGGGTTTCAATTTCCTCCATAAGCTCTTTATTCCTATTCCACCATTGGAAGTAAAATTGCCTGTGCACTGCTCTGTCTGCCTTGCCTTGTGCGTTAAAGTTACACCACACACCCCAAGCCCTGAGCAGATGCCTTCTTGTTCTCCTCACCGCAACTTTGAAAGCTCTTTGCTCTGTCCTTGCCAATTTTCCCCAGCTTCTGGTGACTCGGACTTCTGTGCTTTGCTAACGCTATTTTTATACATCCTACCAATCTTCGAGATTCATCTTGGGTTATGCATTCCTGATTGCATCTTTTATGTGTGATTTTTCAAACCCTAGCTTATCGCAAACCTGCAAGGGCAACCACACAAGACGTTTCAGAGAACTCCTTTTTCTTTCTTGCTAGCAGTGTTCGCTGCCTTGCTACAGGACAGTCTCCACTGGAGGGAGGGAGTAGGGCCCCCTGAGCCCGCAGTATCTGGGAGCTGGCTTGCGGAGTCTGCTCCCCTGCCCCGGAGCCTGGGCTGCGCAGAAGGGAAGGGAGCGTGAGCTCTCGGCCCCAACCCTTCACCGACTTTCGCTCCCCTCAGATGGGACTCAGCCTGCCATGGGCCCGGGCTGAAGGCTCCTGCCCAGCACTTCTACCGGCAGGCTCTGCTGCCTAAGAGTGGGTGGGAGGGAGGGGCCCTGCACCCCGTAGTTGTCCTGACACCTGGCACACCTGTACTTGCCCTTCTTTCCCTGCCAACTGATGCCGCTTCTTCAGCAGACACAGGTCACCTCTCCAAAGTGGGGGACACGCCCCACTGCCAACGGAAGCCCTGGCAGCGACTTCCAATAACTGTACCCCTAATTCCCAGCCCTTGATCCCACCCTTCGTCTCTGCACCCCAGCCTGACCCCCAGTCGCCCAGCCTGGAGTCCAGGCTCCTGGGGACCGCCTGAGAGTGGGATGAGAGGCAGAAATAAGCACACAGGAAGGCTAAAAGAGGGAGCTGGGGGCGCCCCATCAGGTCTGTGCTTTGCCGAGAGTGGGGACCATGCATGCTCTGTCCCTTGGGTAGATGACCACTGACTCCAGAGTTCCTACGCCCAGGCACTCCGCAGATGGTCACCCTTGGGCAGGTGTCTTACCAGCACCGGTCTGAGTTGGCGCCTGTCAAATGGTTTCAAGTGGAGTAGAGGGGACGGTGTCAGACTCTGCCCAGCACAGAGGAGACGCTCAACAGATGGTCCCTCAAGCTTCCACTGCAGCCTGTCAGGCCCCCAACAGCCACCACCACAGATTTCATCACATAGCTGAAGATCTCAGGTTCCAGGAAGACGAGAGAGAGTGAATGGACCATTCCTTTGTCTCCTGGGGTCAGGGGGTTACTTCAGGGGGACTCTGGGAAACCGCTCACATCCGGCTTCTGCCTCCTCTCCTTCTCCCGCCAGCTCCTCCTCTGCCGGAGGGCCTTGCGGAGTCGCAGAGCTGGGAGGGCCTTGGCGGTCACGGAGTCTAACCCTGACTTGCGGCAGGTGTCCCCATCCTAACGCCCTCAAATGCCTCTCCTCCCCCGGGACAGCCAGCCCCTCAGAGAGCAAGAGGAGGGGAGGGCGCCCTCTCTAATCTGCGCTTCTGAAGGACACACGCCTGAGTTTCTCAGGGCTTTTTTCTTTCTGTGACTTGCTTCTGTTTCATCTGTAAAATGGAGATAATAATGTACCTACCTCCAACAGTTGCCTGCGAAGCTTAAAGGAGTTACTCTATCTAAAGAACTTGGATAGCGCCTGGCACATACGAAATGCTCAATAAATGTCAGTCACTCGTGCTATTCCTATACTGCGCCCACCTTCCTATGGAAGTGCTCACAGCTCCTGAAGTCCCTCTGATAGCGAGGGCCCAGAACTCTGACAGGTCCTGTGCAGCCCCCTTGACCAATGCCGAGTTCAGGACACCGCTGAATGGTCCATGTAGCCCAGCACTGCCATTCACTGTATGTGTGACTGTGGGCAAGGGATATAACCTCTCTGTGCCTCAGTTTCCTCTGATCTACACATAGGGAGAATAATAGTACTTGCCACTGTTAGTGGTAAAGCGTGTGCAGTAAAGCATGCACGACAGCACCCGGCACATAGTAGGTGCTCGATAAATATGAGCTACATTTATTTGGACACTAGGCTTTGAAAAACATAATCTACTTTCTCACTTTGTTTCTTCTCTTTCTTTTCTTTCCTCTCTCTCCCTTTTCTTCAGCAGCCACGATATTCCAGCCCATTAACTTAAGCTTGTGGTCCTTCCTCCCACTCCCTGTCTTTTTCGTGTTAATACTTGAATAGTTCTGGGTGACAGAGCCTCTTTTTCTTTCTTCTGCTCCCCTTCTACAGACTTCTTTCTCCCACCATCAGAACTTCGTCCGGGGCGCCCGGCTGCACACATGGCACCAGGCTGGGCAGTGCCACGGGCAGCGAGACCTGGGTGCGCATTCTTCCTCCACCAGGTAGTATCTACGTGACGCAGGGGGAGTCCCTTCAGCCCTCTCACCTCGTTTTCCCCATCCGTAAAGTGGGGTTTGCAATCCTCCCCTCAAGGCTGCGGTGAGGATTAAAAGTTAAGTGCCAAGAGTACGATGCCCTTTCTTACCCCCAAAGTTATGGGTAAAGGCCAAACATGTAGACTGGGTAAAGATCTTCCAATGCAGATTTTTAAGAGTCTCTTCTCCCTCCTTTCCTCACCCCAACAGGGTTCCCAGGGAACCTGAAGCCCCGACATGCCCCATCTCAGGTTATGCCTTCTTCCAGGCTCACCCGGCCTAGAGGAACTGGCGGCCGGGGTCCTCCCAGTCCTGAAACTCAGACCCCGAGCCTTTCGAACAAACAGGAAACCATTGCTGCTGTTCTGTAAGTGAAGCCACTGAGGCCCGTGCCTTACCCAATGTGGCACAGCTGGACAGTGGAGGAGAGAGGAATACACGCCTCTGGACTCCTTGGGGACTGGCCCTGCTGGCCCCCATCCCAGCCTGTCCTCAAGGTTCCTGGCCCTCTGGGAGCACCTGAGAAACGAAGGGTGCTGTCACCCAGGGCACAGAAGCAATCCCTGTCCACCTTGAGGGGCCCCGCCACTTCCTTGCCCTTCAGGTCTTCCTCTGGCTCTGCCCATTCCGGCCAAGCCCTGGCCGGGCCCCTTACCTTTAGGGGGCTGCTCCCCATCCTACCCCACCCCCAATGGCTGTGGCCTAGGGAGTCTTTAAACAGAAAGCCCCACCATCCTGGAAACTGATTTCCCCCTAAAAAGCTGGGTACTAGGAGGTGATAGGAGGGTGAGGGGGTTGAGAAGGTCCTTGCAGGGAGAAGAGCCTCCTGTGCCAACTGGAATCAGTGTGGACACATGCTTAGAGACGGGTCTACAGAGAGTGGGGAGAAAGTAGAGGGTGATTTTCTAGTTTTCCAGGGGGCAGTGAAGGAGGTCACAGAAGGACTGCCTTTCTCCTCGGAGGTTTAATGTCCTGGCATCCTTCCTGGTCCCAGGCCCTCGGTGAGTGCAGATGGAATGCAGGGGGCCTGCGCTGGCCTCTCACATGAAATTCTGCTAGCACAGCTGGAGCGGTGCTCTGAGATGCCTGAGAAAGTTGCAGGCGCCTGAGCGAAGGCCTGGCATAAAGCTGCAATGCCCTGTGGGATACCTCCCCCAGCGGTGGGAGAGCCGAGCGTCTCTGATGGCAGACCCGTCTCTCTTCCTGGTACCGCATGCATGCACGTCTTTGGGGCGAGCAAGGCCACTGGCACAGCCACCATCTTGAAAAGGCTCGGGATCCACAAGGAAGTGTCAAGGGGTCTCGGCCTGGTGGCAATACGGTCCCTGGAAAGCAGACCCCCAGCACACTGCCAGAGTTTTCAGCAATTGCTTGGTGGTGGGATACGGAAGGGCAGGGGAGGAGGGATGGCCCCTTGAAGAGTGAGGCCGGGGGGCTGCAGAGACTGAGGTCTAGACCGGGGCAGGGTCTCTACCTGGGAGCCAGGACGGGCCCCTCCCTCTCCTCAGCCAGCCTCTGAGGAAAACTGCCTTCAAAATGCTTTAAGTGGTCATTAGTGAGCTCTCCCTGAGGAAGGTCAGTGTTGTTATCTGCACCTATAAATGACAAGTGGGGGTTCTACTCGCTGACTGATGCCCGCAGAAGGAGTAGGGCAGCAAGGTCAAGGAGGAGTGGCCAGGAGCACTGGGCAGACAGGCTCCCAACACCAAGGCTCATCGAGGGCCCAGAACGGACTCAGGGCCCGAGTCAGGATGCCTGGGTCTTTGTGTGCTCTGCCAGGAGCTCCCCGCATGTCCTTGGGCCAGTCACTGCACACACCTATAAAATGAGAGGTCTGGACCAGAACTTTCTCATTCCGACAGTTTATCTTTTTCTCTAGAGAACCTAAGAAATGGAGTTTCTTGCTGAGGAGTGGCTGAGGTCACACTGAGGGACTGCAGCTTTCTGGCTAGCATCCTGTACCCTGGCAGGGTAGGGGGCTGGGGTGACGGTTTCTCCAGCTCAAGGTGGAGGTTGGGTGTCCCCACAGAGTCAGGTAGGTGTTGAAGCCCTTTGGGGAAGGTGGGCAGCTGTCTGGGGGCAGCCAACTAATGTCTGACCTTGGTCATGTGTTCCCCGTGCAGCCCCTCCCCTTTACAGATAAGAAACGGGGCCAAAGAAGGAGAGGGGTTTGTCCCAACCCTAATCCCTAGGGTTGTCACAGGGATTGAATGAGTTTTTCTCTCTATCATGCTTAGGCACTGCCTGGTACCAACCACTATGCTCTGTGTTTGTTAAATAAGAATAATGGAGTGTCTGACCTGAAACTCGAGGCAACTCAGGTTGGCCTTTCAGGTTTAGAAAACAAAAGCTGACTTGAACCTTGAACCCAGGAGCCCAAGTGCGGGGCCCAAGTGCCTGATTCTGGGGGCCTGGGGTGGGGCTGAGAGCCTGCACATCTTACCAGCTCCCCGGCAATGTCAGTGCTGCTGGTCCAGAGAGCCCTCCTGGAGAACCACCGACCCTGAGGAATTGCTAAGGGTATAATTTCTGGCATTGGGGAGGGAAAACTTGGGAGACAACAGGTTCTTCATCCTTTCCCAGGTACACGGGCGTCCCAGGGCTGCCGTGTAGTTGTCTGCAGCAGCAGAGCTTCAGCGCATGCGTCGGTTCCTCTTGCCTGAGCCCCTCTGTGACTCCGCTCCATGTGGCCTCAGTCTGGCTTTCACCCAGAGGGGCACCCTGCCTCTTCTCAGGGGGCCAGGGTGGACCCCGAGGCTGCGTGAGGCCTGCGTGGTGAGAATGAATGAAACACCACGTGGGCTGGTGAAACCAATGCATTCTTTATTGCAGACTGAAGCTAAGGGCTCACACTGTGG
Organism: Micronycteris hirsuta; assembly: GCA_004026765.1. Taxonomy (NCBI): domain Eukaryota; kingdom Metazoa; phylum Chordata; class Mammalia; order Chiroptera; family Phyllostomidae; genus Micronycteris; species Micronycteris hirsuta. Next base: position 26,668 of record PVJI01001661.1, read on the forward strand.
GCTCCGACCGGGGCCTCTCTGCTGGCCCAAGCCTCCCAGAGAGGCCAGGGCAAACTCCCCAAGCAGCATAGAAAACAGCTTCCAGAAACAGCCTCTTCTAAGGGGACCTTAGGGACCTGGGGAAGCAGCAGCTTGGTACTTGGTGTTAACCAGAAAGAGGCAGGCCAGAAAGCCAGGCAAACCTGGCCCTCATTTCCTGGTGACTCCAGGTCACTCCTTTAGCTGGGAGTGTCACGCAGACTCTGAAACATCTACGAGGCCGGGGTGGCGGACTGCTTTATGGAGCGGGATGGGCACAGACTTGGTGTTGGGGGACAGCTGAAAACCCCACCCTTCACTCCCAGGACATCCCCAGGGCCACCCCAGGCCCTTGCTTCTCAAACAGTAAAGTGCTTATAGGAAGTCCCTGGGGATCTTTTGGACGGCACGCTCTGGTTCCAGAGGTCTGGGGTCGGGCCTGGGGCCCTGCATTTCTAACAAGCTCCCAAGGAGGCGGACGCTGCAGGTCCACAGACCACACTGAGTTGCAAGGCTCCAGCCATGCAACGCCTTTTTGCATATCAGGAAGATGCCCCCCTTCTTCAAAAAGGAGAAACCCCACTCCAGGACATGGGTTGAGTGGGTGGGGCCAGGCCAGGCTGGGCTAACTGCAGCCCTCCTTCGTCCCCCGCTGAACTCAGGAGCCCTAGAGGTCTTGCCGGGCCCCCTCACCCTGTAAACCCTTTTCCTGGAGCTTGGCCAACCAGGCCTGGGAGATAAGCAGAGTGAACAAGGCATCGACTGGGACACCAGGTTCTCAAGTGCTTGGTCACAGGCTACCAACCTGTCAGCTTCTGGCCACGAGACAGGAGACCTGGGCAGGGGCGGCCTCGGGGCTGGGGAAGGGGAAGGAAACGGGAGTGTTCTGAGAAAGGGTCAGTGCTGGGTGGTGGTCTGAAACCTGCACAGCTTGACCCTAGGTGGAAGAGTGGCCACCGGTCCGAGGACGTAGAATCTGGGTGGCCCGCTTTGCCCCAGGTTCTGGGGCCTTGAGTGTCTCCCACAGACCCAGACAGAAGTCCAGACCAGGTGAGCTCTGATCTGCTTGCTCCACAGGTGAGACAGTGGGAGGTAGATACCTGCAGGATCAGGAGGTCAGGGGTTCTCCAAACCACAGGGATTGTCAGAGGAAGCAAGAGCTCTATGCCCTCACCTGGGTTGAGCCACCGGTTATCCCTGTTTGCTGGTCCTGTCCCTGTGTTAGCACTGAAAGCCCCGTGTTCTGAGCAAACAGGGATAGCAGGTCACCCTCTTGCCTGACCAGACCCTCAACTCCAGGTTGAGAGCCTAGAAATGACTAGGTTGTCAGGGATCTGGGTGGTGGCCTGGGAGCTGGCTGGCTACCAATCCAATGGTCTATAGTGCCTTCTGCCTCCAGGCAAACCAACGACAAGGCAGCCAGGCTGCTGCCAGAGGGAGATGGCATGAAGGGAGGCACAGGCGCACACGACTGTGTTTCTCTCTGGGCGGTTCTGCTGCAGCTCCAGGGGTGACGCAGGCATAGCTGGTCACTCCCGAGGGAGGGAGGGTGCGCTCAGAACTTCCCGCCCCAGCAATTTCTTACTCACGAGGAAGAAAAGAGCCTACTTGATCTGCTCCCCAGTCTCCTGGCCTGATGGTCCTCGGGCTCCTTTGTAAACACTGTCAGCCCTGCTGCAGCATCCGCACTTTCTCAGCAGCTTTCCCACAACTCCTGGTTCAGGCTCCTGCCAATCCAGGGACCCACGGGGCTAAGGGCGGGGCACTGTGAAGGGCCTCCGTGGGCTGGTTCTCAGGAAGTAATAAATAGGTGCATGTTGTCTTCTATTCCTCTCAGGGCAGCCGCCACTGGCTCTCAGTGCTAGAAGCAAGGCCTCAACCCATAGGGGCCCAGAAAGTGCTCGGCGATGCTCAGCTGTGAGCTCGGAAGGGACTGAGGATTTGAAGGTAACTTGGAGGCCTGTGTTTCCTAAAAACCCTCGAGGAAGCCCAAAGGAGGCAAAGGCCCACGGCTACCGCCCCTTTCCCCAAATTATAGGACTCAGAGAGGGTGGGGGTCTGTCCCGGTTTGCACAGAGACTAAGAACACCCAGAGTCCAGGCTAGAGCCCCACCTCGCCTCCTCCCTCTGGGCATTCCACGGCCCCCGACTGCTGTAAGCTATCTATCCTGGACCGCTGCACCCCTCCCGCCACGCACTGTTCGGCCCACCCATCCCCAGCCCCCCAAGCTTGGCTTCCCGTGGGCCCTGGGACTCCCTCCCCTCAGGGTGCCAGGCCAGGTAGCCTCTGTCCCTTGGTGGGTGGGCACAAGGAGCGAGGCTTAAGGTGGAGGGGCCCGCGCGCCCTCTGGAGACATGAGCATGTCAAACTTGATGAGCGGCGGGGCGATGACGCGCACTTCGGCGCTCAGCGGGTTGAAGCGGAGGTTGATGCTGCGCAAGGCAGGCATGGCGGCCAGCTTCTCCACGGGCACATCTGTCGGGGAGAGAGGGATAGATTAGGGGGCCCGGTGCCGAGAAGGACGATGGAACAGGAAGACATTGACGCTCGGCGCGAGCAGCTCTCCGTCACCTACCGCACCTGGGCTCGGCTCCTGGTGCCCAGCCCTAGGCATTACAACCACATGCAGAAAAGGGTCCTACAAACAGAGTTAAACACAGTCTCTTCATCCCAACAGCTCCACTCCTGGGAGCACCAAGAGAGCTGCAAACGGTCCTCAAACACTCACAGGTGCACACAGGTCCTCTGCACAACGGCCCCGTATCCCCAACAGACGAATGGGGAAACGAAACGTGGGGGCACGCTTTAAGAGCATGCAAATACCTTGCTCCTATCCACACTGAGCACCCGTTGCCCCAGATTTAATATCCACTGATGGTTCCCGACCTGCTCTTTATGTTGGTTACAAAATGGTAATTTTCCAACTCTAGCAATACTCTAAGCAACAGCCCTCCCTTCTCTCCCATCTGTCTATATATTATCGATGTGGACTCTTATGTTTCTTACATTTCATTACTCTATTTAATTTAATCTTGGTGCTCAAACTGTCCCCTCCATCTGGCTCTGGTGACATTGGACCTGCCCTGGCTGTTTTTGGACACACTTCCTTACTTCCCAGTAGGGCCCTTCTCGAGCCTTCACGGTCCCGGAATCAGCCATCAGGAAGTCCTGGTTCCTTTCGGTGGGGAAGGGGGTCAGTGGCCAAGGCCAATGGTGTGATGACTAACCCACATTTTCCAATTCACCCGCAAGGCCCTGTGTGTGTCTGAGCTGTGCGCTTTTGACTGCTGCCTGAACACCGCGCTGTGTGCCACCCTCTACCTCCCGGCTCTGCCAGCGACGGGCGGACTCCCAGGTGGCCTCCATCTGTCTTTAAGGGCTGGGTGATACAGCCTTTGGACGTATGCCCGGGAGCTGGGTTCAATGCTCCGACAAAGGCGACGTGTACACACTCGTCTAACTGCTCTCTGGAACTGCCGAGTCAGCCAGGAGCCCCAGTCACCGGGCCGCCCCAGGGCTTTCAGAGGAGGCTGCCTGGACCTTCCCACCCCCACCTCCAGGCTCACTGGACACCGAGCCCCTGACCTTTAGGGGGGGGTACTGCAGCACCCTCCATTTCCATGCCTTAGAGACCTGCAGTAAGCACTGGGCAATGCCTGGAAGGGGGTGAGGAGAGCCCACACTCAGCTGTGCTCTCTACCCTTAGAAAAGAATCCCCACCCCCTGGCTTGGCAACTGGGATGGGCTTACCCCGCTAACTCTTCTGGGGAAAGGGAAGGGGAGGTCACTAGCTTGGGACAGTTCCTCATATGTGCGTGTCACTCAAGTTTATAAAGCACTTCCATCCGACCATCCCCACAGCCATGGGAGTACAGCATTCCATGGCCCACCACTGCTCCTCTGTAAAGTGCCCCTCCGCCCACCTTGCAGATGAGGAAACGGAGTTTCAGAAAAGACTGACACGGAAGGGCACGCAGCTATTAAGCGGCAGAGCCGGCCCTGGTTTGCTGCCTGCTGCTGCACAGTGAGCTCCGCAACATCCGCGCCCAGCTGGGCCAGGTGCGGGCGGGACAGGAGGAAGCAACCCAAGGACTTCAACAGGAATTGGCAGGTGACTCGGCACCCAGGGGGTTCCCAGGGGCCTCTTCTCCCCAAGGCTGCAGCCCAAGGTGTTCCCTGTAGGATGGGAGTTTTCGGGATCTCTGTGTTGGGTCAAATTTTGTTGTTGATAGTGTTTTTTTGTTTGTTTGCTTGTTTGTTTAACATGTATTGAGTGCTTGCTGACTTAAGCTCTTTGGGTTTTTTAATCCTTGCAACAGCCCTGCAAGTTGAGGGCTATTATCTCCATTTTATAAATGAGGAAAATGAAGAGCAGGGAGGGTAGGTAACTTGCCCAAGGTCAAACAGCCAGGAGCTGCTGGAACCAGAAAATGCCGATGGGCTGGCTGGCTGCAGCGCCTGTGCCCTCACACCGCCGCCCACACGGCCCTGCAGCCCGGCACGCCTCCCACCGACCAGCCGTAAGGACCTCCAAGAGGTCCTCTCAGTAATGGGAGAGAAAACCGTGTTCCGGCAGGGCTCCCTGGGGCCCAGGGGCATCTGGCTTCCGTGACCAGGATGCTCCCAGCTCTCCAGGCCCCCCCACCAGGAACAGCTCCCTCCCACCGCCCAGCCCAGGGACCCCACCTCCAACAGAAGCAAGGGGCACATGGCAGGTGTCACAGAACCTCTGAGCTCTCTCAGGTCCCTGTGACAAGCATGTCCTTGCTAATTTGCTTTGAGGAAAAGGGTTTCCTGGATTAGTCTCAGATTGGTTCCAGAAACTTCCATGCCTCCCGATCCTGCTCTGGGTCACAGTGCAGAACAGACCTGTCCCTTACTGTTCATGACAAAACTCGTGAAACTTGTAACCCACCAACCACCACCAGACTCTTCTTCAGGCAAACACCCTCACTTCCTCCAGTCCTGGATGGGGAGAGCGGCCAAGCTGCTGAACAGAGCTGGCTTTTCCGGTGGTTGACTGTGTTGCCCTAGGCAGCATCTCTGAACCTCAGCTTTCTCACCTGTAAAACGGGGGTCCCTCTTCCCACCTCCCAGAGAGGCCGTGAGAAGTCACCAAGGTGACTGTATGTAGCATGCCAGCGCCGGGCTCCAGCAGCACAAACGTGACAAGCGGAGGGGCCCTGCTCCCTGTCACCAGTCTGTGCCTGCACCAGGCACACCAGCGGAGTGCCCTAGCTTCTGAGCATGCAGCCGGCAGCCCCAACGCTGGGTGGCAATGTCTCAGCCTGCGTTCGCCTCCGAAGCGACCTGGGTATGAGATCATGTGGAAAGGGAAGCAGCGCTGAGCCTCAGACTCCCCTGAAAGCGCTCCAGCTCCCGAGCCCCTCACCGCCACTCACAGAAGCCCCAGATGTGGCCTCTGCGGGGAGCTGAGCGAGCCAGCGGCAGGACCCTCGAGGTACTCATTGTCATGGGTTGCGGGCCAAGGGCTATGCAGATCATGGGAACTGAGGCACAGAGGGAGGAAGCACCTTTCGCCCAGACCACCCAGCCGCTGGCTTTTTAATGCAGGCTGATGAGGAGACAGAGGACACTCGCTTAGACCAGAAAGAAGCGACACGCAAGAGTCCTGGGTCCCGTGAACAGGGAGCCAAAGCCCTGCCCGGGGGTTCGACCTCCTTTCTCACCTTGGGGGACCTGGTCTCAGCTCCCTGAGGACCTGGTTCTGTTTATCAGACCAGGGGCCCAGCCCCTGCATATCCTGAGAACACTCTTAGGCTCCCGAGGGCAGAGTCTCTGAATGCCTACGGTGTAACACTGTACCCCGCACACACACGTGTCGGGCACAACGGGACATCCTGCACAGCTGGGAGGGAGTCACCAGGCTGGGCCGTGGCCGGGAGCTGCATCCCGAGCAAGGAGACTGGCCGGCCGCTGCAGGACGGCGAGTAGGCCTGGTCGGACCCCTCCGCCCTCAATGTCTGACCATCCTTGGTACCTGATCAGGTTCCTCTCTTTCATCATCCCCAGGGGATGCCTGGTCACCTGACCTGCCTTCAGCAAGAATCCTGTGAGGTCGCTTAGCCAGAATCTCCCATTACCCATGAAGTTTTTCCTCTTAGTAATAGTCTACCCACTGACCCCGCCCCAGCCCCCGCCTCGCTCCTTGGCTATAAATTCCCAAGTGCGCCTGTCGCATTTGCAGTGCAGCCTGGTTCTACGCTGAGGTCTCTTTTCTGTTACCGCAGTAGCCCTGAATAAAACCCGTTTTCACTGCTCTAACTACTGTTCAGCTCTGGCTTCTCTCTGACAGTGCCTAAGGCCACCAAGCCAGGGCGCAGTGGAGGCAGGAGAGTTTCTGATCCCGAAGCCCATGTGCTTCATCCACACACAGAAGGGCAAGGCCAAGGCCAGATCCGGTCTCTCTACACTGGCCCCTCGGCCCCCAGGAGGTAATCACAGCAGGCAGCTTTCACTGAGCAACACATTAAGGGCTGGACCCCGAGCTGAGGGTGTCGTGACCTTAACTGTCAATACGGCCGCACTTCAAAGATGGGGGCTGAGCCTCAGGGCCGCTGTCACCCATCCCCCCACTTGCCGCTGGGGACCTCAGTGTCTCCAGAGGGGGTTGGACTAGAGGGTTGCTGAGAACTTTCCTCTCTGAATTCTGTGGCGACTCCGCCCCTCAGCCACCGGCAGGAGGCCTGCAGAGTGGCCGGTGTTCATGAGAGCAGGAAGGGGTCTCCCTGTGATGCCCCCGCCACAGGTCTGCTCGTGTGACACCAAGACCAGCTGCGGCTCGGCCCTGCGCCAAGCCCCTGCGACTCCGGGCCTGGAGACAGCATGCTGCTTGACCTCTGGGTCTGCTGGTTCCACACCTACCCCAAACTGGCCTCTGCAGGGCCTGCGGTGCTCCCCACACCGCCCTGCGGAAGGATGGCGATGGCTTCCCGGGCACGGAGCGGGACTGGCGTACCCCTTCCCCCTGATTTAACCGCTAACGTTGTGTGAGCCGCTCAGAGGGAGGAGCAGTGGGACCGCCAGACTGTCAACACTGGCAGTCAGTGACCTGGAGCGGCCAGCTGGCGAGTGACGAGCCCAAGAAGCCAACCTGGAGTTTTTAGGAAAAGCTTAAAGAAGGTCGTTTACGTCCGCAGCATCCTGACAAGAGGGGAAGATGGCTGGGGGATGCAGAGGAAGATACGAAATGATTTTCATTTTGTGGATGGGGAAACTGAGGCTTGGAGAGGTTAAATAAGCTTCCCAAGGCCACATGGCCCGGTGGGGACGGAAGCCAGGTATCTGGACTTGGGCACACCTGGACAGGAAGAGGAGCCTCAGCTCTCCCCTCGTCCACGGGCCATTCCCTCATCACCATTCGCCAATGGCCTGCTGGTCCTCGGGTCCCAGCTCAAAGGCCCCTTCCTCCGTCAGTCCCCTCGGTCCCCATCCACACTCTCATCACTCCTTATCCCAGTCTTGTGTCACGGATCATGCTCTGCAGCCTGGGAAAACCTTCACCCCTGTGAATGCAGTACCTCGCGCAGTGCCCACAGGTGCTCAGTAACCATTAGCTGGATGAAGGAGTGAATGAATGAATGAATGGTCTTACCTCCTGAATTAGATCACAAGGTCTGTCGGGCTCAGGACCACCCTGGGCTGCGCACACAGCGGACCCACCACGAGCAGTTTTATTAAACAACTCCGTGGCCCCAGTGCATTCCAGAGTCAGAGCCTGCCCCGTCCGACCCGTTCTGTGAACACTGGCCAGTTGGAACCAGGCCTCTGTGGGTCAAGGTCGTGATAGGACACTGGCCCTTTAACACTGCAAATCCGATTCAGAAGATGAAAAAATACGAATGAGCAAAAATAAAATAAAATCACCTATGTCCCACCATCTAGAACTCATCACTGCTAATGTATTGGTATACAGCCTTTCTAAATAATTATTTTTAAATTAATGTTTCATATGAATTCCTTTAATAGGCATGCACATACACACACCTATATTTCAAAAATGGCCTCCCAGATACTATGCCCTAACATGATCTTCTCGATGGCATGCTGTAAACATCTTCTCAGTTTACAAGTCGGTGACATTATCATGGCTGCGCTAGTCCGTGGCACAGAGGGACCACACCTCGGCTCCCGTTTCTGTTGCCGGACATTCAGGTTGATTCCCACTTTCTCTGTTACAAACCACTAGAGGCTTGGAGCCCACCAGGCACGCTAGGGTCGCCTCATCTCTCCCAGCCTGAGACTGTAGGATGCAGAATGCGGGGTTCGAGAATTCTTGTACTAAGCCAGAGTAATAATCCTTTGACCTCCCGACGGTCCTCAAGTGTCTGGTGGTGGTGATGGACTGAGGTTGCGAGGCTTAGTGTCTGGGTGGGGACTAAAGCCGCTCTGGCCCAGGGCAGGGGAGAAGGACCCCAACCTGGATTAAACACCACACATTCCGGCCCAGGTAAAGGCATAGTCCACTGCTTGTCCCTGTCATGTCGCAATGCTGCAGCTGGTGACCCCATGCCCTGGGTGAGCTTTGCCCCCACCATGCAGATGGATCTAGCGCTCCTCCCACTGCAGGCGGCCATCCCAGACTCCCGCTGTGTCTGTGGAAGCTTAAAGTGACCCACCACAGCAAAATCAGGGTGGGCAGTACTTAGAGAAAATTGCTTCCCTGAGGTCAGCTGACCTCCCTTCACTAATCATTAGCACTGTTGGCTGGCAGACTTGTTTATGCCTGTGGGGCCAGCTAGAGGCAAAATTAGTAAACAAACAAACAAACAATTCCTTCAGAGCTCTGTTCTTCAGAAGCGCAGTGCTCAGTCTAACAGACGCTGAGCAGGAGGGGGCGACCAAGAAAGAGGCGAGGGGCCCTGAGGGAGCTGCCGGGCGGCACAGAGCTGACCAGGTCACAGCAGCCATGGGCTGGGCCCCATGACACTGAAGGTCCTTTGTGGAACTGGACTTCAGGTTCCCCAGCCCAGCGGCCCACAGCCCAAGTTCTGCTTCCTTGGCAACTTAGAAATGAATCTCGGTGCCCCTTGCCCTGAGTAGGCTGGAGTGCACTGGGGAGTCCACACATGGCAGGCTGTCCTTCCTGACATGGACAATCTCCTTCTGGCCACGTGCCCGATTTTTCAGGAACTTCCAGCTTCCCTGCCTCCATCTCCAGGGATCCCAGCCCTGCATGCAAAGCCTGCACCTTCAGAACACCTCCTTACCACAGCACCTGGAGCGCTAGGTAAAGACGCAGTGGCAATGCCCCAGCTCTAGGGCCCCAAGCCTGGGGGCAGCACGTGGGAGGCCACCTTAGCCTCCCCAGGGAGGCTGCAGACATATCTGTGCTTGAGAATCCAGGCTGGCCTGGCAGCCAGGGCTGGCCCCCATACCTTAACCTTGACACAGTTCTTGGCACCTGGAGACTGAGACAGCCAAGTTCAAGGAGGCCAAGCTGAGCTTAGCTTCATGCTGCCACTCAGAATGCCACAAGAGACAAGCAGGCAAACCATGCTGACCGGTAGGACAGGGAATCGTGCCTGTAACAAGAAGGTTCTCCAGCCACGCTCATAGGCATATGCCTCACTCACAGCTGTATCTGTCGCTTCAGAAGGCTTGGCGGGGGCCCGGTGGAAGGAAGTGACAGAGCCTCCCCACCCCACAGAGCCCTGGGCTGAGCACCCTGTTGGTGGTGGCACAGGAAAAAACGGAAACGGCCCCGCTCTCAGGAAGCACAGAGCACACAGCCTGTCCTTGACAACCTGCAGGCCGAGTCAGGGAAGGCTGTGTGGAGAGAGGCGTCCTAAGTCCCCTGCTGAGAGAGGCCATTGGGAGAGTGGACAGGGACAGAGACCCAGGTCCTGACCTCGGATCTGCCATTTCAAGTCGTGCAACCTCAGGCAGGCCCCTGACCTCTCTGAACCTCATCCTCCCATCTTTCAAATGTCCTCCTGCCACAGGAGAGTGTGGAGGGGACCATAAGGTGCTCCCCAAGGAGGACGGAGGTACGGAGGTGCAGAGAGTGGATGGGGAGCACAGAGTATTTTAAGAATCCACTGAAGAACCGACAGACTTTTTTTCTTAAGCACAAGCTGTGGGGAAAGAAAACAAAGAAGGATAAAAGCCATTGCTGGATTCCTTCCTCACCCCTGGCTGGCCAGCAAAAGTGGGCTGATGGGCACCCAGTGGGGCCCCCACCACGGCCTTGTCCCCTGCACACTCCCCGGCCCAGATCGGATGTACAATCAAAGCTGAATCCTAACAACTCTCCTCAGAAATAATGCGGTCTTCTTACTGGCTGCTCTGGAGACAGCCAACTATGTAACTCAAACTGCCTGGCCCATGTCTGACATTACTTTCCCACTCAGGTTTCCGTCTTTGCTCCCCTGTCCCCGTCTCTCCTCCCCACGGAAGCCCCTGCCCTGCGTCCGCGTTCCCTGGGCCACTAGAAGGTGGCCACCGTGCCCCTACCCCTGCGCTGCTCTGGCTTCCGTTGGATGCTCTGGGAGGGCCTCAGAAGAGAAAGACAACTCCGCTGGGCCTCTCACTAAGTGTCTGTCGTTCCCTCCCCGGTCGTGGCAGTGGGCCTGTGTCTAACACTCGCGTGCAGGACTAGAACTGCCCAATCTGCGTGCATGTGTCAAGGGTCTGGAAGTGAGGGATGACGGGACATGCAGGGGGAAAGAAACTGCTCACTGCCCTAAAGGTTCCCCCAGGTTGTGGACGGGCGTGCGAACGGCTCCTTTGTAAATCCTCCGCCACGCTGGGGAATTACGGTTGCTGACACCAACTTCACCACTCTCTTCCCAGGTTTAAGATCATTGTCTGAGAAATAAGACCTCCCTTGCAACTGGGAAAGTTAGAAGAAAAGCCCAGAAGATAATAACCACCAGGTGGGAATGAGTTAGGTAGGGCCCTGCCAGAGAACCGGATTCGGGGAAACAAAAGGAGTGGAGGAGGGGTCACTGAGCGTGTGCGACCCTGTGAGCCGGGCTGAGCCGCCTGCCCAGGCAGGCGACAGGCTGCCAAGCGAAGGGTGCTGGAGCACGGGCCAGCTCCCCTCCTCACCCACTAGAATCCTTCGGCATGAGCGTGCGCTTTGGGAACTGGTCCACGTACTCTCTCTGTTTCCACTGCCTTTGACTTACTATAACGTTCCTTCTGAAAATGCCAGGTGAGTAGGCTGAGCTGCAGGACAACCAGGAGAAGGGGCGGGTGAGCCCTGGGGCAACAGAGCACTGCCCGGAAGTCCAGGGGACGGGAGGGTCAGTGGAAAGAGGAACCCCGAGGGAGGAAGGCAAGGCCACAGAGCTCCCCTCTGTCACCCTCCCAGCCACTGTCAGCTGTCATGGCCAGGCCGTTGCTCTTCTCGTGTTGTACACACACACACACACACACACACACACACACACACACACTCCCCAGCCAGGCCGTTGCTCTTCTCGTGTTGTACACACACACACACACACACACACACACACACACACACACACTCCCCAGACAGCCTTTGGGAGGAGGAGGGAAAGGGAGGTTACAGCTTCTTCAGGGATGGAATGTGGTTGTTGATGGGAGGTTGCGGTCTAATTCTATCTTATCTACACATTGGAATCTTCTAGGGAGTTTTTAAAAATTGTCAAGCCCCAAAACCCACCATGAGAGATTCTGATTTAATTGGCCTGGTGTGTGGTCTAGACACAGGTTTTGGGAAAGCTCCCTGGATGATCTGAATGTGCAGCTGGTGTACAGTACCTCTGATCTTCCAGCACTTCCTCCCTGGGAGGCTGCCCACCTGCCCCGACGCATGAAGCAGAGCTGGCAGGAGAGAAGCTGACTGCCCACGTGGCCTAGGAGGTCCTGCCTCATTACCACACACGTTCCTTCCACCCCAAGAACGTTTCCTTCCAGCCAAAGTTATGTGCTTCGGCTATAACTCTCCTGTGGCTTTCTTTCTTTCTTTCTTTTTTAAAAGATTTTATTTATTTATTTTAGAAACAGGGAGGGAGAAAGAGAGGGAGAGAAACATCGATATGAAAGAGAAACATCAATTGGCTGCCTCTTACAGGCCCCCAACTGGGGACCTGGCCTGCAACCCAGGCGCGTGCCCTGACTGGGAATCTAACCCACAACCTTTTGGTTTGCAGGCCAGCGCTCAATCCACCGAGCCACACCAGCCAGGGCTCCTGTGGTTTTCTACCTTCCTATGGCTACGCGCAGAAATCTTCTCTCCTTATGCAAAGCACTGTCCTAAACATCTGGGGCTCTGGAGCAAGACTGCTTGGGTTGGAACCTGGGTTCTACCCAGGTGCCATGACCATGGCCAAGTTATTTAACTTCCCTGTGCCTCATTTTCCTCACTGGGGAGAATAACAATACCCGCCTTATAAGGTTATTGTAAGGTTTAAACAAGAACATACTTGCAAAATGCTTACAGAATGTCCAGATGTGAAGTAAATGGTCACCGGACAGCAGCTGGTGTGATGACCCTGCCCCAAGCCCGGTGAGAACGAGGAGTCTGCTTTGCCCACCTCTGCCCGCAGCACCGTGCCCGACACAGAGCAAGCTGCTCAATCAAAAAACAACAGCTGGCGAACGAAGGAACACTTCCCACAAGCGTCCGTGTTCACGTCCATGTCCGTGTTCCTGCATGCCTCTTGGTCCCTGAGTAGGTCCTGGCAAGGCCGAGTTCAGATTCAGCGGCTGGGGGCTGCTGCCCAGCACTCTGGACAGAGACAGGGGCAGGCCGCCTTGGAGACCGGCCAGGCTAACAGAGCACGGAAGCAGCGTGTTTTATTTTAAACAAAGAACTTCTTTTCTTGCTGTTTTTGTGCTACCAACAGAGTGCCAACAGCACCCCGGCACTCAGCGATCGCCTTGTCCCCGCAGCCACGGGTGCGTTCTGAGAGCACCGGAGCACGCAGAGCCTCTCACCCAGGTTGGTGGAGAGCCGCCAAAGTGAAATAAAGCCACGCTCCCGCTGCCCCAGCGACGCTGACCATTCTGTTCTGTGAAACAGGGTGAAGCTGGAACAGAGATATGAATGTCAGGGGAGGGCGATCCTGGGGTCCTGGGCATTTGTGCCCCTGACTAGGGAGGATGGCAGAGACGCCACATCCTGGGGATCTCTGCTCTTGATGGAGACCAGAGTGAAGCTGCAGCCCCCTGGAAGGATCCCCTCCTCCCCCGCCTGCCCAGAGAATCTCCGCGCCTCGGCATCTACAGCTGTCCACCGGGGAGGACTACTCTGTTGACGTGGGCCCGTGCGTTCTCGTTCTCGTTCATGCCTTGTTGGCGGAGGCAATGTTAAGATGCTTCCATGCGCAGAGTCGTTCCTGTTGCTGCAGAAAGTCAGAGCTGTGTCTATAAACAATGAGCCGAAGTAGCGGATCTTTGCTCCGGGGCTGTTGCTGCCGAGGGGCGTTGTCATCCTCGCGGAGGAGAAGGCTTAGGGAGCCATGGCGCCCTGCACCGCCTGCTTTGGGGAAGTTACTTCTTGCACGGCAGCCAGCCCGGATGCCCACTGCCCCTGCTCCCCTGCTTGGGAAAAAGACACCGTTTGGGGTAGGGGGTGAATCTCCATTTGAAAGCTGAGAAGCTGAGGCTCGGAGAGGTGATGTGAGGCTTCAAAGGCCACAGTTAGGAGAGGAGGAGCACAGTGGCCAGTGCTCGTCCTGACCTGCCTGCCTGCAGCTCCATGCCTGGTTCTGGTCTTGGCCTTGGCCAACAGCAGCCCCTGCGTGGTTGCTGCCCCATTTGGATAAGCAACAAAGGGGAGTGGAAGCATCAGAAAGGCCTCAAGGAATAAGAGGCAGGGGAGGAAGGGCCCAGGAAGGAGGGCCCGGCTGAGATGAAAGTCTCAGGGCAAGGCCCTGGGTGGGTCTTTCACAGGAGGGAGAGCCACACAGTGAAAAGGCACTTCTGCGCATGCTCCTTCCACTTCAATGTGGCACAGAGGCCCAAGTGACGGGGGTTCACCCAAGGGGCAAGATACTCGGGGACCCTGGTCTTTGGAGGGTACGACTGAATCAGAGCCCATCCCCAGAGCCTTCCCAGAGGGCCACTCAAGGAAACCCCATTCCAGGCACAGGGCTGAGTTTCAAAATCAAGTATTCTCATCCTGGCAATTCGGTGCTATTGCTGTGCAACCCGATGCTCTCTCATGACCTCTTTGCACCTCAGGTTGCTCATCTGTTGAAGAATGAGCCCAGAACCTCAGAGGTTAGCTGATCCCTGCTCCTGCTCAGCCAGGGCCAGAGTCCCTGACAGGTGGGCTGCTCTCCACCACACAAGGCAGGCCGTTCCCCCAAAGGCGGCTCCAAACCACTAGAGAGCTTCTGCTTTTACTCATGTAGCACAGTGGCTATGAAAAGGCTTATGGAAACAAAAGCACAATGGAAGAGGGTTATTATTAACACCATCAGCATTAGGGGCAAAGTGAGAGAGGATGAAATCGGGTTGCAGATGGGCTTCCTGAGCACCAAGGCCGCTGAGCGGGGGAAGGGCGGCGAAGAGGGACCCTGGTGAGTGCTGAGTTCTCCCTGGGGAGATTAGACAGCGGCTGGAGACGCTGATCAGGTCCCGTGAGACCAGGAGGTACGCAACTGCTGTGGAGGCAGAAAGGAACAGCTCCTCAACCTCAGCAAAACCCGCCTCGCTGTGGTCTGCTGTTTGCAGAAGACATATCTCAGACTGGAGCGGGAGACCCTCTGACTCCCTGGGGGGAGCACCTTTGTACAGGAAGGCACAGAGGGGGTGTTCCAAACATGTTTGCCTAGTGGTCCCTGCTTACTAATGGTGAAGAGCTCACTGTGCAAACCAGGAAGGGAGAGCCAGGGACTCAGGTAGGGGTCCCTGCATAGAGGGTCCAAGCTGAAGAGCCTGAGAGGCAGCCTCGCTGGCAGACAGATGCGAGAGGCAGAGCTTGTGGCCCAAGGGTGGCTCAGCCAGTTCAGCTGCAGCCTTCTACCTGCCAGGTGAAAGCAAGTGCCCAACCCAGCTCCTAGCACGTGGCAGGGCCTGATAAGGGTTACCTTTGCAGGCTCAGTGCTCAGCCGTCTCAGACCAGAAAGCCCAGCCCGGCCCTCATGCCTGTGGAAGTGTGACTCCAGAGCCCCAAGCCTGGTGCCCTGTGAGGCCCGGTGAGCTTCACTCAGGAAAGCGAACTCAGAGGAAGGAGGTGCCGACGAGGGAGGTGCAGGGGCCAGAGGGGCTGTGTCCACTCACCCACGATCTCGTTCTCCTCCAGATTGATGGTCTCCAGCTCAGGCAGGGTGGTGAGCTGCTCAGGGAAGTCATGGAACTGGTTCCGAGACAGGTCGATGGCCTTAAGGTGCTGCAAGGTGCTGACCTCATTGGGGAGGCGGTGCAGGAAGTTCCCTTCCAGGCGGAGCTCTGCCATGCGGAGGGAGGAAGAGAAGGAAGGTGAGAAGGAGCAACCCGGAGACCACTGGCAGCTGCCCAGGCAGGATGGCAGCGAGAAAGCCCCAGGCCGAAAGGAAGTCCTCCTCACCCGTGTCTGATTCCACATTTATTTATGCAACAGGAGGGGTAACTCTTGCCCCTGGCTGGGCTTTTGGCTTTGGAATGGACGGCTCTCTGGACAGAAGCCTGGACCTAGACTATGGGTCAGGACGTGCTGGCTCCTCCCTCAGACAAGGCCTCAACTCCAGGCCTTGACAGGACAGGTCAGAGAAGCAGCCCCCGGCCTCCCCACACCTGCAGCCCACCTGAGGGACATCATTTCCCACTACCCTCCTGCTCAAGGAGCCACAGCCAGGGTCTTTCTGTGTCACGTGACCCTGCTCCCGGGTCAGCCACAGCTGCCCAGGTGAGCACAGGTTCCTGCGCCTAGATCAGCTGCTCCCAAGCTGACCGGCAGCCTGTGCAGGCACCTGTGTGAGGAGGCGAGCTGGGCTGGTAGGGTCCCCCTGCTCAGAACCTGGCCGAGGCGAGGCTGGGTGGTGGAGGCTACAGCTGAAATGCCGTGTCCTACAGAGAAGCTGGGGTGCCCACCAGGGCCCGGGGCAAGGAAGAAGAACGAGGGGCAGAAGCCAAGAGTCACGGCGGGAGGTAAGGGAGGTAGTGTAATGCTGGAGTTAAATGAGTGGCACCTGGGGCCCGCACTGCCCGAGTTCAAACCCAGCTGTGCCACCTACAACTTGTTCATCCGAATAGTTATCTAATCCCATTAGGTCTCAGTTTCTTCACCTGCAGAAAGGGACCACTAACAGCACCTTGTCACAGGATCGCTGGGCGGGGGGTAACATTGTTAACACAGGTGAAGCACTTGGCCGGGTGCCCAGCACAGGGTAAGCATCATACATGCTATTGTTATTATTACAGCATAGGGCTGTAGAGAGGATTACACGTATGCGACGTGCTTTGCACAATGTCTGGCATACAGTAGGTGCTCAAT
Organism: Micronycteris hirsuta; assembly: GCA_004026765.1. NCBI lineage: Eukaryota > Metazoa > Chordata > Mammalia > Chiroptera > Phyllostomidae > Micronycteris > Micronycteris hirsuta. The sequence continues at coordinate 43,104 of PVJI01001661.1, forward strand.
AAATATTAAGGAGGAACCTAAGAAAGCAGAGGAAGCCAGCGGACAGCAGGAGAACGGGGGAGACGGAGAAGCAGAGCCACTGTGAGAGAGCACCCACAGGGGCTGGGTTCTGCTGGTTTCCCAGGCCTTGTCCCCAGGTGACCTTACAGAGCCTCCCCACCTCGCCCCACAAAAAGGAAACAGGGGCTCAGAAATGCCAAGTGACCCAAAGAATGACCTCTGCTCTTCCCCGCAAGGCTGGCTTCATGGGCCTGGGACCAGCACAGTCACACGGCCCCAGGTTCACAAGGGCCCTGCACTTGGGGTTGAGCGTTCTGGCTGCCGTCCTGAACGTCTGCGGTGGAGAGGCAGTCCCATGGTGTGATCGCCATGCAAGCATGCTGGAGGGTATGTGTATGTGTATACATGTGTCTGGCTGTCTGTTCGTCTGTCTAGCTGAGGGAGGAGGTTACCCTCTGCGCCATGGCTCAGACCAACCCACTCCCCAGGAGCAGCCAGGGTCCCGAGCAGGGCGCCAAGTCTTCCCTTCAGTGGCAGATGCCCCCCTCCCTCACTCCCACCTGTTCACCCTCCATCCTTTGTGCCGATGGTGCAGGCTTTCCGGATAAAAAGCAGGCTTCCCAGTTAATTTTGAATTTCAGAGAAATGATAAATGACTTTCAGTACAAGTACACACCAAACATTGCATGGGACATACTTATAATAACAAATTATTTATTCTATATCTGAAATTCAAATCAAACTGAGCATCCTGTATTTTATTTGCTAACCCTAGGAACCCAATCATGGTGGTCTCATGCCTGAGACTCAGAACACCCTGCCTGGCCCTGTCCTCTGCCTTCTCTGGCCAATCCAGGGCCTTCCATGCCCAGCCCCTCCCAAAAACAATGAGCATTGCTACCAAGCACCCCTCAGGGCTGGTGCCATGCTAACTGCTTTCCCTGCACCGTCTCCTTTAAGCCCCACGATCCTGCCACAAAGTCAACATTAGCATCGCCCTCACTTTGCAGATAAGATGACTGAGGCTGAGAGCTGTTCAGTATTTAAGGCCATATTCTGCAGCCTGGTAAGTGGCAGAGCAGGAGTAGGAACCCAGGCCCACTGCCTCCAAAGGTCACATGCCGCCCAGCCACACCTTCTCCCATCCCCCAAGTCACAGCAAGGCCGTGGGAGGAAGGGGGATAGACTTCAGAGGGGGCGAAGCGGTCCACCCATTCTGATGTGCTCTCCTGCAGCCAAGACGACTCCTCACACAAAATCAGAAGCTGCCCCGCCCCCACCCAGTGGCCTCCTTTCTAAGCCCAGGGCCTTCTGGTAAAGTGTGACTGGACATGACCAGCTGGACCCTGCAGACATGGCACGCTCAGCAGACCCATAACATCAGCCCTTATCTCACCCCCGCCAGCTCCACTTCCAACTGTCATCTGCTCTTTCTGATGCTTCCATCTGCCAGGCCCCACACCTCTCCTCCCCACTTGCAGAGTCCTCGGTCCCTCTCACCTGGACCACTTGGCCGGCCTCCTCCCTGGCCTCCTGCCTCCAGTCCCCTCTCCAATCCACGGTGCATGGCTGGGCCCATTTAACCTCATGAGCACAGCTGTGAGTGCACAGACCTTCAGTGGCTCCCCAAGGCTGCATTCCCGGGCGGTCAAGGCCTTTCGTGATCAGGCCCCGACAGCGCTTCCAGCCCAGCACTCAGCTGGGCGTGTGCTCTAAGCTGCTCTGCAGTGTCCTCTGGTGCCATCTCGACCAAAGACACATCGCGAAAGAGGAGAGGACACACTGTGTCATCCTGCTGAACTCCAGTGTGGTTCTACTTCCCATAAAATAGTAATGACAGTTACCTTTTCCTTCTTATTTAGGGCCTACTATGAGCCCCCCTATGCCAGGAGCTGAGGCTAATTGCCTCATTAATCCTCAGATTTGCCTTACTCTGCTCCATCGGACAGAAGGAAAAACGATGGCTTAGAGATGTTAAACCACATGCTCAAAAACCACACAGCCAGGCCCCAGCCAGGTAGGTCAGCTGGCTAGAGTGTTGTCCCGTACTGCAAAAGGCTGTGTGTTCGATTCCCTGTCAGGGCATACCCATAGGCTGGGGGTTCAATCCCTGGCCAGGGCATGTAAGGGAGGCAACTGATCAATGTTTCTCTCTCTTTCTCCCCCTTTCCCTCCCTTCCTCTCTCTAAAATCAATAAACATATCCTCAAGTAAACATTAAAAAAATATTTTTTAAAAAAATCACACAGCCAGGTGGTAGGAAAGCTGGGCTCAGGATGACACCTGATGCTGGTCACAAAGCATATGGCAAAGGGGCCGATGACAAAGGAGACAGGAGAGACAGGTGTGAGTATTTACTGAGTGACACTATATCAGGCAGTGTATTAGTTGTTCATGAAATCTCATATAATCCATCAATAAAGTCCTACCCCAATTTATGGGTGAGAGAACTGAGACTCGCAGAGGCCAAGTAGCCTGCCCAAGGTCGCACACACCAAGCAGACCCATGCCTGGTGGTCAGATATACCCCGTGTTCCTTGAGATTCGCAGATAAGGGAGAGGGGAGCAGAAATGGCCCAATTTCCTCTGGGAAAAGGAACCAGACACCAAGATGGGGTGGAGCTGGCTGAAACCAGGAGCAACAGGGTCGCTGGCAGAGGCTGCAGACACTTGAGGCCCAATTTGAACGTCCTCAGGATGAAAGATGGTTGTAAGCCACCCTGCTAGGGAGACATGCTTGGGATGGAGGGCGGGGTGGGGGACCTTCTCCCCTGCATCTCCATGGCTGGGGAGCTGGAAAGCTTTTCATCTGGCTGATATCCTTTTAATAAATGCCCAGCGTGTCCCGCCAGGGCCCCAACAGGTTTTGTCTACATTTCTGTCTTCTCGTAGCCGTGACTCAAAGGCTCTGCAAATCTCCTTCCCTTGTGTGCTGCTAGAATGAACGGCATCTCAAGGCTTGCACTCATATCCTCTCCTCTTAGGCCTGGGGAAGAAACGGGAGGGCAGGGATCCTCTCTGCCCAGAACACTCAATATGTGTCGCTTGAGATGGGCCTGCGACTACTGAACAGTTGGTGCAGGTGCAGCTGATGCAAAGACCTGCCCCTAATCAAGTCCCTGCCCAGTCTCCAGCTCCCGGTCACCCTGGGCAGGCGACCCTACTTCTACAGTCTGAGTTTTCTTGACTGTAAAATGATGTCTGTCCTTCCTCTTTCTTTCTACACTACAGGAAAGGAAGGAGTAAATCTTTATTGAGCACCTACTATATGCCAAGTGCTGTACGCATATCATCTCCTTTAATTCTTATAGCAACCCAGAGGTAAGTTTTATCATCTCCTTTTTTAGAGGTGAAAAAACTGGGGGCTCAGAAAGGTTAGGTGATTTGCCAAACATGGCACAGGTGGTAAGTGGGGCAGCTGAAATCTGACACTGGATGCGTCTGACTCTGAAAACGCTGCTGCCCACAGGGGTGGGCAGAGGACTTTACAACCAGCGTTAAGTGGAGAGAATGATGGCCCTGAGGTTGCAGACGCTCAGAGCCTGACAGACCCGTGGAGGCTCACTCGTCCGAGCTTTGTAACAGAATGCCAACTCCCTGCGTTCTGATGCCCCAGTTGTTAGAAGGGCAAGCGTGCTCCCTCACCCAGCATGTTTGATTAAGAAGTGCAAGCCAGCCCTGGCCGGGTGGCTCAGCCAGCTGGACCATCGTTCTGTACACCAAAGGGTTGCAGGTTCGGTTCCTGGTCAGGGAGTACACCCAGGTTGCGGATTCGATCCCTGGTTGGGGTGTGTATGGGAGACAGCCAGTCAATGTCTCTCTCACATCAGTGTCTCTCTCTCTCTCTCTCTCATTCTTTCTCAATCTCCCTCCCCCTTCCTCTCTCTCTAAAATCAATAAGAACAAATCCTCGATTAAGGATTTTTAAAAAAGTGCAAGCTAAAGAAGGCACTCCTGCCTCCAAGAACCACTCTGAAAAGCAGGCCCTTCTTCTTCTTCTTTTTATAGGAAGGAAAGACTGCGATTTTATTTTCAAATTTTTGAAAATTGTCTTCAGGAAAAAAGTAAAATGACAAGAACACAAACAAAAACTGAAATCTTTTATTGAACTATAGACTTTTAGCAGAGGAAGGGACTTGGAGTCCCTCTCCTTCTGGAATCACTTCTAAGACATCCCTCACTGACATTACCAGCCCCCTCAGATCTTCCCCAAGTTTGATGGCCTTTGGCTCATGAAAGTAACAAATAGTTTTTAATCATTTAAAACAAAAGAAAGAATAAAATAAGGGAGGCAGGCCTCTTGTATTATACATTTTTAGAGAAAGGTCACATCCTTGAAGCAGCTTTGCAATATTCAGAGCACAGAGCTAGTTTTTTTTAAAAAAAAGATTCTGTGCCCTTATTTAAATGTGGACAGCTGCTGCCATCTCCCTATAGAAAGTGGCGGGCTGCATTCATTCAAGCAGGCTAATTTACTTGTAGCTCGCAAGGCTTCACACTTGGGAGGGGGCTGAGACAAAAACAAAACAACCAGCTAACACCAAGCTCTCAATAAAAAACTTTAAGGTATTAATTATTGTGAGATGCAAGCAAAAGCAAATTTCCAATTACATAAATAAATTCTATTATTTACTGAAAATTTCCACTATCAGAAGATCCTGATTATAATAAAGAAATACATAATGGGAACAGTTTAAGTAAATGTGATTATCTGGTTCACTTCAGAAGGTCTGCTGGCCCAGCAGCTAGCCACATACTCTCTGAGTTCTCAACGAAGCGTGACCAGTTCTTCCGAAGCGGCAGGGTGAATGGGGGCCGCGTTGTCCCAGTCGGCGTTTGCGGCTCCCGTTCTAACTGCAGCAGCAAAGCCTGCAGCCTTCCACCCACCAGCTCCTTGCATGTGGACCCCAGCCACTCGGACTCACGCGCTCTGAGCTCCAGCGCTGGGGCAGGAGCTCGAAAGGTACCAGGGACACTCGGGGAAGAACCAAATTGTCTGGCATCAGGGCGAGAGCTGGAGCGGCAGCTGTCTCCTGGACAAAAGTGCTGGCAGAGGCCATTGTTCCTTCTCTGAGTGCCCCACCACCACCACACACAGAGTCTCCATCAACCTCAGGCTCTTCTTCCTAAACTCTTTTGACCCTAATGATGTTTCAGTTTGATTCCATCTGGCAGACTCCATTCTGGAAAAGGGCAACACTTACTTCCATCCAACCATAGACTATTTGCTCACTAGGTAATCCACCCCAATGGTACAACACATTCTCTCAACAAACTCTCAGTCTGTCTTCTCGGTCATTGTTCTTAGGAGGATCAGGCAGGCTCTGGACATGCCTACACATAAAAATGTACTATATAGCCCTGCCTGTGTGGCTCAGTGGATTCAGCACCAGCCTGGGAACCAAAAGGTTCCCAGTTCGATTCCCGGTTAGGGCACATGCCTGGGTTGCGGGCCAGGTCCCCACTTGGGGACGTGTGAGAGGCAACCGCACATTGATGTTTCTCTCCCTCTCTTTCACCCTCTTTTCCCCTCTCTCTAAAAATAAATAAGCAAAATATTTTTTAAAACATACTATACAGCTACCGGGTGGAGCTAGGCAAAGGTAGGGGTAAGGGGGACATTTGTAATAGTGTCAACAATAAATAAATAAATAAATAAATAAATAAGGCTAAATTTCTTGAGCATTCACCACATTCCAGGCGGTACCCTCATCTGTGCTTACCGTGGTTTACCTCAACTTTACCCTTACAGTGATCGCTAGAGAAGGTGCAGAATGGATTCACTTTACAGATCAGGACATTAGAAGTGGCAGAGGCAACATCTGCCCAGGCCGGCCCCGCCCCAGGGCTCTTGCTGTCAGCCACGCCACTTGCCGACTCTCGCACAAGGCCACGTTAGCTGCCACAGATGAGGTCTGTGACCGGTTTACCTTGGAGAAGCTTCAGAAAGGTGCACTGCTTACACTGAGATGCTGTTGCTGACATTTATCACCAAGGGCGACAGTTGTTCTCACTGTTTTAACGCTTTTCCCACTGCGCACAGACCTCCTGGGCCCTATTTGTACTGGACTTATTTTCTCAAGAAAAATCATGGTCCGGCCCTCAGTCACTGCTGAAGGCGGTAGGCAGCCTAACCGGCAGGCGCATGAGCAATGCTGATACCTCTCACAGGAGCCAAATGCTATTCCAACCGATAATACGAGGTTTTGTTGTTTTAATGGGGATTATTTGGTCCTGATGTGAAACTGGACTCTCCTGACTGATAAGGTTTGTTCAACTTTAAATGCATTTTCTGCTTACAAAAGCAGTGCTGGCTCATTGTAAAAATACTGACATCTCAAAATGATGGAACATAGAAAAATGGAAATTTCATGTATTTCTACCCCCAGAGAGGACCAATGCTGTTTGGTAGGCATTCCTCTATATTTTCCTATGCACATACTAATGGATGGATGGATGGATGGATGGATGGATGGATGGATACTGTTTTCAAAAAACAAAGTGAAATCATAGACTATAGACTCTTTGAGACTTGCTTTTGTTTCACTCAGTAGAACTTAGGCAGGTTTCCAAGTCATTTCTTGGTGTCTCTGGAGATCACGGCTGCAAAGGGAAGAGACCTATGGGTAAAAAACCACCCCTGCCCCAGCCTCGCGTTCCTGAGGACAGCTGCTCTCTGAAGTCCAGTCCTTTTAAGAAAAAGCTCAGCGGCCCTGGCTGGCGTAGCTCAGTGGATTGAGTGCGGGCTGGGAACCAAAGGGTCCCGGTTCGATTCCCAGTCAGGGCACATGCCTGGGTTGCAGGCCAGGTCCCCATGAGGGTCATGTGAGAGGCAACCATACATTGCTGTTTCTCTTCCCTCTCTGTCTCCTTCCCTTCCCCTCTCTCTAAAAATAAATAAAAATAAAATCTTTAAAAAAAAAAAAGAAAAAGCTCAGCGGCAAGAGGCAGGGGCTAGCTGTCCCTGAAAGGTGGCCTCTGCCCCAGCTCAGAAGTTCTTCTGAAAAGCAGAAGGCATAGAGGAAGTAATGGATGGGTAGACAGGGCTCCCCACCCGGGTTCAGCTCCTGAATTGCATTAAGGTAATCAAAGGGGCTGCACTGACATCGGAAAGGAAGTGGGCCATTTGCCACCAGGGTTTTCCAGGGTCGCGCCCCTCATCCCCATGGCTCTTGTTCTCCAAATGGGTACTCAGCAAATCCTTGCTCATTTTAGTGCTGAATGAATGAAGGGGAAGAGCCAGGAGGACTCGGTTCTGGTCTAACTCAGCGAGAGTCCTCGGGCTCTCCTCTCTCTGGATGGACTCCGAGAAGGTCTTCCCTGCCCATTTCCAGCAGGACTGTGAGGATGAGCTGAGAGAGCGCTGTGAAAGGCAGGGCGTGCGGCACGACAGGTATTCATTAAACACCTGTTACACACTCCGTTCTGTACTTGAACATGAAAAGAATAATGCTTGAAAGCACTCATTCAATGAAATTTCTGTGAGAGAAGTACAAGATCCATGAGATTAAATTCTTGGCTTATATAGCCTTTCGTGGAAACAAAATTGAAAGCTGACAAATGCAGGCAGCGAAAGAGAAGATAAAAGAAGAGAAGGTGAATGCAGCTAAAACGTATGATTTACAGGAAAGTCCGTCAGATGCAGCGACGTCGAAACAGCCTTCCCTAGCTCACTCAGCATGTGCCACTCGGCAGCTGCCGCAGGGCGCGCTGTGTGACCGGGACACCACAAGGAACACTAGATCCCTCCCTACCTAGTCGGGGGAGAAAGTAATAAACAAGGAAAACAAATAAAAGGATTATTTCGTATGACTAGGAAGGTATCTAAGGTCAGAGTGAAAGATGAGGAGAAACCAGCTGTGCAAAGGTGAAAGCATCAGAGGAAACACAGTATGCAGGCCCTGGGGGAGGAAAAGCTCAGCACACCCAAGGAACAGAAAGAGGTCAGTGTGCCTGGCGTGGAGGGGAGAGGAAAAATGGTAGAAGTGAAGCCGGAACCAAGTCATACAAGGCCTCGGACACCGCGGGGAGACGTGGATTTAGTCCAAGTGAGAGAGGAAGCCAAGGAAGGCATTCTGAGGATGAGTACGCAGCACCTGGTAGGTTTTGTGTGGAGTTTACATCCTAGGAACTTGCTGAACTAGGAGGGTTGTTTTGTTTGCTTTTGTAGATTCCTTGGGGTTTTCCATGTAGACAGTCAGGGCATCTGCAAGTAGAGTTTATTTCTTCATCTCCCATCGGTACATCCTTCATTTCCTTTGTGTATCTGATTGCAGTGGTTAGAACTTTCCACATGAGGGTAGCATCTTTGCCTGTTCCCAATCTTCCAGGTAAAGCATTTCATCAAGTCTGATGTTAGCTGTAGGAATTTTCTAGCCATTCTTTACCAAACTGAGGTACTTTCCCTATATTCCTAGTTTCCTGAGAGGTTTTTTCTTTTTTAATCATAATCCAATCACTCCAATGGGTGTTGGAGTTTGTCAAATGCTTTTTGTCAACAGACAAAAATGCTAGACAACACTGGTTGATTTTCAAATGGTGAGCCAGCCTTGCACATGTGAAAAAACTGATAAATCCCACTTGGCCATGGCATCTAATTCTTTCCATGCATTGCTGTGATTGATTGCTACCACTTTGCTGAGAATTTTTTGTCTCACTTAGTTCATGTGAGATACTGGTCTGTAGTTTTTCTTTTATTTTTGCTTTGTTTATATCTGAATTTGAAATCAAAGTAATACTGGCTTTGTAGCACGGGTTAGAAAGTGTGCCCTTCTCTTCTGTTTTCTGGAAGAGTCTGTATAAAATTGATGTTAATTCTTGTTTAAGAGTTTAACAGAATCACGGTGATCCAGTGGAATCACCTGAGCCTAGAGATTTCTTTTTGGGGGGGGTTTGTATTTATGAATTCTATTTATTTGATGGTTATAGGAACATTCAGATCGGCTATTTCATCTTGGTTGAGTTTTGGTTGGTTGTGATTGTGGGAATTCTTTTCACACGCATGAAGAAAGCGTAGCCCTGGGATTCACACGTGTGAGCAAAGACTCCTTGTGGAAAAACTCCCAAGTCGGCATACGCGGATACATGTCCATGGAGAAACGAATTCTTTAAAAGGGAATTTGGAATTGAACAACAATAAAGTAATTTAAAAAAAAAATTAAAAAAAATAAAAGGGAATTTGGCTAACATATTTCTTAAAGATTTACTGCCTTGCTGAGTCTCTCCCCGCTGGATCTAGGGGCTTATGCTAATGAATGCCCGGGCTTTTTCCTGCCACCATGTTTATGGTTCTGCAGTAAACAGCCCTAGATACCTTGCCCTCAATTTACATATCTACCCTCTTAATGTATGGCCCCGGTCCTGTCTACCACTGGACCTGAATATACAATCTATGCATAACTTAATGAAGACCAATCTGATGCTCTGTGCCCTGAATCCTCAATAAAAACCCCTGGACCCGAGGCTCGGGGCTCTCTCCCAGAAGATGAGGGGGAGGCCGTGTGGTCCTGAATCCCTTTTCCTGCGTATCTTTGAGTAAGAATTTTTTTTTTAAGAAAGGAAATTCTTTAAGATTTTATTTTTATTTATTTTTAGGGAGAAGGTAAGGGAGGGAGACAGAGAGGGAGAGAAACAGTAATGTATGGTTGCCTCTCACATGGCCCCCACTGGGGACCTGGCCTGCAACCCAGGCATGTGCCCCGACTGGGAATCGAACCGGGACCCTTTGGTTCCCAACCCATGCTCAATCCACTGAGCTACACCAGCCAGGGCCGAGTAAGAATTATTTATAAACGCATTCGGTCACGGTCACCATGAATTCTGCATAGCTATGAATCCGCAACATGTGATTTTTAAGGAACTGGTCTATTTCTTCTAAGTGTCAAAAATTTGCACTTATGAGTGCAAAGCTGTTCATGACAGATCTGGTCGGTTTTGAGTGGAAACAAAACCACGAAACTGTTTCCAGGCCCCCTCCCGGGGAAAGGCAAAAACAAGCGGGTTCCCTGACACAGATGCCCCGTCCCTGTCAAAGTCCCAGTCCTACCTAACTCCTGGGGCTTCCTGTCACCCCAACCTGGGCACTTGAGGTTTTCTCTGTTGTTTCCACTTCAGAGGAAGAACAAAAATGTAGCCAACAGCCCAGCTACCTGATTGGCTGATGTGCTGAGCTTCCAAATAAATATAGTTGCGGCCGCAACTACTTTGCTTCTCACCCCTGGGGTCACAACACATTCTTTCTCATTGTTGGGGTCACAACAACGCCCAGGGTCTTGCCACCTTCTCTCTTGGAAAAGAAGGCTGAGGCCCTCCGGTCCCAGGTGGCGGCATTAGGGGACCTCCAGATGTTTCTCCCTGCTCTCTCACACCAGGGCTCAGAGTAAAACAATTTGAGCTCCCAGGATGGACAGGGGACCTGGGAGAGGGGCCTACTCCCAAGACTGCCCCGAAGCTGAAAGCAGCCTATCATGATATTCTCTTATTTATTATCCCTACTGAACTGTGGTTTCCGGTGTCTGTTAAATGGACCTCTCCTTCCCCAAGTTCTTCCTATTACTTCCGAATCATCCTTGTCTTGGACAGCAGCCAAAGCTGAGTCAGAGGCCGTAGGCTGACTCCAGAGGAGAAAGGCCTGCTGGCTCCATCAAGGAACAGAGGAGGCCGGCTGGCAGTATCTTTGTAGCCAGGCAGCAAGAGAAGGTGCCAACTCCAAAAATACCTGTCCATGCCCTGGCTGGTATGGTTCAGCGGGTTGAGCGCCAGCCTATGAACCAAAAATACCTGTCCACCGAGGGTCATTCAGTGCCTTGGCTGCCACCCCCACATCAGAGAGCAGTCCTGCTGTGGCCTGCGAGGGCCCTTGCAGGGCACAGTCAGCCGGTGTGGTGTGGCGGTGCATGTCCTTCAAACGGCTCGTGCTCCGCACAACAGCAGCTGCTGCCTATGGGGACAGAGGAGCGTGGAGACAGGAGTGAAGTTTCCAAAAGCAACGCCCACTCCTTGGATGGACAGAGGGAATGGCTGAGAAAACTCTGCCAACCAGGTTTGGAACAAACCAAAATGCAGCGCTAACCATCCTGCCCGTGAGAAGAACAGGGCGGTTGTCACTGTCCCGACATGGACCAACATCTGAAACATGCTGCTGAGTAAAAAGGCAAGTCACAGAGCAGCGCACACCCTCTACTTCCGTTAGTAGTTATGAAGGAGCTCTGAGGATCTGCAGCCACAGCGCCGACCCCTTCTTTCTCGCTGTGTGACCTCAGACAACTTACTTACACTCTCTCTGCCTCGGTTCACTCATTTAAAAAAAGGAGACAATATCAGTACTGACCTTACAGGGTTGTAAAGGTTAAAACAGTTTTACACTTGCAAAGTGCCTACTGCAGCGCCTGCCCACAGTGGCACACTTTCAATGCTACTACCATTAGACACACTTACACTCACACTGGTGCAGAAGTGTTGTGTCTAGAACTGCTAACAGGAGTGCTTGTGGGCAGGGCAACGGGAGATCCGGGGACACGTGTAAGAGGAAGACTTATTTTTCCCCATTACTCTCTCCAACCCTTGGGGAATTGTTGTGTGCATCCATTACATATTCAAAAACAAATCACAGGAGCCCTGGCTGGTGTGGCTCAGTGGATTGAGCGTGGGCTGAGAACCAAAGGGTCGCCAGTTCGATTCCCAGTCAGGGCACATGCCTGGGTTGCAGGCCAGGTCCCCAGTGGGGGCCACGTGAGAGGCAACTGCACATTGATGTTTCTCTCCCTCTCTTTCTCTTTCTCTTCCCTTTTGTCTAAAAATAAATAAATAAAATCTTAAAAAAAAAAACAAATCATAGGAAACTCTTTTCAAATGAAGCCTTTCAGCTTTATAACAACGAGAGAAATGCATAGGGAATGGGTAAGATGAGCAGAGCGGGGATGGAGACTGTTATAAACCGTGGAGCCAGGAGTGAAGATCTCTGCTCAGAGCTTAGGACAGAGAAACTGCGAAATCTCATGGCACGCGGGGGTTGGGGAGGAATGTTAGCTTGGGTCGTGTCCTGGAGTGCTGACTGAGGCACCTGAGCTTGTGCAGAGTCACAAACAATGTCCCAGTGCTCCGGGTGTGCACACGAGTCCCAGGCCAGGCGGGCGGAGGGGGCCCCGGAGTCTGCGGATCTGCATGGGTGGCCGGACGCAGGATGGAGCTGTTCTCCTGCCCGTGTGGCAGGAGCAGCTCTCCGGGCTGCCTCCAACTCTCCTCCGAAGGAATGTATTCCGCTCACTCCTGTTCACTTATTTCATTGAGTCATTTGTTTATTTCTTTTTTTTTTTTAAGATTTTATTTATTTATTTTAGAGAGAGGGGAAGGGAGGGAGACAGAGAGGGAGCGAAACAGCAATGTATGGCTGCCTCTCACATGGCCCCCACTGGGGACCTGGCCCGCAACCCAGGCATGTGCCCTGACGGGGAATCAAACTGGCGACCCTCTGGTTCCCAGCCCACGCTCAATCCACTGAGCTATACCAGCCAGGGCTCATTTGTTTATTTCGAATGTACGTATAGTTTGGTTTATAAGAATATGTAAATAAAGATAATAAGTTAATAGTACATGGGATTTATACCCCTCTGTGAAGTAATAGCATTATGCCCAGTTCAGGATGAGAAAGTGGGAGCTCAGAGTGGTACAGATAGTTTGCCCAAGGTCACACAGCTTGGAAATGCCAGGCCAGATTTTCAGACCCCAAGTTCCTCACAGTTCCTAGCACAGTGGCTGGCAAACAGCGGGCACCCAGGAACCAAGCAAATAAGGAATGACAAAATCTCCATCCACCAGTGCTCCGTCTAATAAACTGAGAAAGCCACTGTGCCGGCTGTTTCCGGCAATTGCTACCATGCCTTCTGCAGCGAGATTCTGCAGCAGCTCCCATCAAGAGGATGAGTCTGGCTCCCCAGCTCCTGAATCTGGGAGGGCCTTGTGACCGCTCTGACTTACAGATGCAGCGGAAGCGAGGTCCTGCAAGCTCCGGGCCCAGGCAGTGGCCACCCGCTTCCTTCCTCTGGGAGTCCAGCCACTGAGCTGCGAGGCAGTCCAAGCAGGTCAGAGGCCACGTGGAGCACGGCCCGGAGGATGAGGGACCTCCCTCCTCGGAGAGCTGATCTCAGTCTACACTGCATGGAACAGAAGAACCGCCCAGCAGAGACCAACAGACCCGCAGAGCTGGAGAAATCACACACTGTTGTTCAAAGCAAGCAAGTCTGTGATACAGTACTAGGTCAAAGAAGCAGCTACTCGGCAGCCGAGGATTCCTTCGGATCCACACGCTCCTGCCCGGATGTTCCAAGGAGAGGCCCCTCCTGCCAGCACCACAGGCCCAGGTGCGGGAGACGGAAGCGGAAGCGGGTCTCAGCTGCTGCCCCGCTGGGACAGGTCCGCCTCCTCCCCCACCTGCTGCACTCCCTAACCAACACCTTCACTGTGGTGGGGGCAGCGGCCCCCGCTAGGGCTTGAGGAAAATGCACGAGAATAACTCTGAGCTCCGCCAGAATCTGGCCTGTGTCCACAGGAGGGGCCGAATGCTGGGGGGAGCCGAGGAAAGTAAGGCAGCCGGGAAAAGTGGGCAGGGCAGTTCCTGAGAGGAGGCTTCCCTTTTGGGGTGAACCCCAGCTCCACAGTGAGACGAGGTGGGAGGGCGGGCAAGCAAGCAAGTGGGGAGACCGAGGCAGGAGGCCCTGGACTCATCGGCGTGTGTGTTCCCAATCACTGCTGTAAAACATCACCACAAAGTTGGTGGCTTAAAACAATAAAGTTCCACCTTACCGTTACAGAGGTCAAACCACCAGCATGGGTTTGGAGGACTGAAATCAAGCGGTCAGCAGAGCGGTGTGCCTCTGCAGGTTCTAGGGGAGAATCTGTTCCCCGACTTTTCTGGTCGCTAGAGGTTTGAGCCACGTCATCCCAGTCGCTGCTGCGGTCATGGATCAACTTCTCTGACTCTGGCCGCCCCCCTCCCCGCCCCCCTCCTTACAAGGACCCCTGTGCTTCCACTGGGCCCGCCCACTCAGTCCAGGGCATCTCCCTGTTTCAAGGCCCTTAACTGCATCGCATCTGCAAAGTCTTTCTTACCATGTGATGTAACATAGCCACGGGTTCCAAGAATTAGGATGGACGTCTTTGGGAGGGTCATTAATCCGCTGACTTCCTGGAAGGAAGTCATTCATTCGCCCACCCAGAAGGGAACACCCGCTACGCTGTGCCAGGGACTGCACTGGGGAGCGCAGGGCACGCAGCTGCTCGCAGGCTGTGTTTGGTCTTCACAAGAGCCCTTGGGGTAGACTAATGCCAGTATTATTCCATTGTACCAAGGGCGAAACTGAGGCACAGAGCAGTTACAGAATCTGCCTGCGGTTACAGAGCTAATAGGTTGCAGAGTATCAGTCAGGGCCCCAAAGGGGAAGAGTGCACACTCAAATTAACTCGAGGAGAGTTTATTTGCCACAAAGGACTTCCAAAGACGTGGGAGGCGTAGGCCGCAGGTGGCACACACAAGGCCCACAGGCCGAATCAGGCCCTCTACCTTGTTTTATCCGGCCCGGCACCTTGTTTCTGCCCAGAGGCAGCAGCAAGCTCTCGCTTACCTGTTAAGGAGTAGTTACATTTACACAGTCCTAACATTACATTCGGCGATGTGGCACCGGTGAAAATGAGTCTGACACCCCTGCTCTGGGGGAACTTAAGGGATCATGCAGTAACCAGGGTTCAGAGCAGGGAGTTGTCACCACCCAGAAAGACAGAGTCTTGTTGAAGTCGCCCTGAGGGAAGTGGCCTGCAGACAAGGCGCACAGCCAGCCCCAGGTGGACTTCGCCGGGAGGTGGCCAGGACGATAAGCTCGCTGGCCCCACTCTCCTCTCTTCCTCTGCTCTGCTGCAGCTGCCCAGCGGCTGTGCCTAACCACAGCCCAGCGCCAGAGGGCTAAAATCAGCACGGAGCACGGACCTGCGGGCAGGGGGGGATGTCCCACGCCAGAACTGGGCTCAACCTCAGTGTCTGTGCTTTAAGCACCGAACCACCAGCCTCTCTTCCTGTGGGTCCCGGTTCAGCCCGATGACAGAGAAGGTTGCTCTTCACCTCCCGGTGGGCCCCAGGCTCGGGTGACACCAGTGCTTGACAACTTCCTGGTGTAGACCAACTGCCTTAAAGCGCCCTCAGCCCCTTCCTTGGTAGTCCTATCTCTGGGATTCTGTCCAAAGTACCTTTTCCGCACTAAGGTCGGCCAGGTGACCCTAGGGGCCAGGTGCTCTTGAGGACTGACGGCAAAAACTGATGCGGCAGGCCACAGCCTCGTCACCCCCTCGGCATCACGTAGCAACTCTTGGTCACCGGGACTGGGGGCTGCTCTTGTGGGTAACTCAGGTGTGACGGACCCTCCCAGACCCGCTATTTCCGCAGCAGCTGTGCTGAGGGAACCAGAAAATGCGTGCCCAGCAGAGCAGCTCTGCTGACCTCACACTAAAACTGACCACGGCACAGCTTCAATGTCTGCCTGCTTTCCCAGCACTGTACCCGCTCTTCTCCCCTCCTTCATCTGCCAGAGGCCGTCAGCCGAAGAACAGTACCCTGGGGGCTGAAGGGAAGTCGGAAGTGTGGGAAGAACGTGGCACTCGGAGTGAACGTCTGCTGCGGCACCCCTCCCGTTAGTAGGTGGTTGTCTGCTTGCACACCTGACGCCCCCGAGAGACCAGGAGCTCCCCAAGGACCAGGTCTAGGTCTCAGTTTCTTATCCTTCCCAAATACCGGGTGCTGCGGGGACTGCATGAGACGACGCACGTAAAACCCTCAGCACGGAGCCGCGGGGGTGAAGCGCCCGGTGAAGTGGGCTCTCCTGTGATCACTCACCCGTTCATGCCCACGGCCGGCCCGGAGCAGGCGCTCGCGTTGGAAGACAGCCTGTGAGACATTGAGTGCACGCACAGACCACGGCCAGCGCAAGTATAAAAAGAGAACCCTGACCCGCAGCCTGCAGCAACCTGGCCGGACACCCACCCATCTGCACAGTGACCCGCTCAGGAAGTGAGTCTGCCGTAAGTCCGACTTGTAGGAAGTCAGACTGTTTCTCTATCAACAATCCAGAAGCCAGACAATATTCTCTGGAACAATTGGGCCCAAATGGCCGGGACTTGATTACAGTATCCTTAAGGATAACAGCATCCTTAACTTTCGTCCCCACTTCCAACTTAGCGCCAACCAGAGAAAGCCAAATACGCACCCTAACCAATCACACAGGATGCCCACTGCTAGCTGGCCTGCCTCCAGCTTCCCAGGCCAATGGCCTCCAATCAGGGCATGCCTGAAGCCTTCCCTTCCGTCCACTATAAAGCTTTCCCACTCCTCTGCCTGCCTTTGAGCCTCTGCCAAATCCAAGGACAGTGGCTGTCCTTGGCGAGAGCCACTCTGAAAAAGCAGCCCCTGCCAGTTCTCATCTAGGCAGTCTTGGTTCATTTCTACAGGTGTATCTCACACACCTCTGGCCTGGCAGACCCAGGGCGCACTCAGTAAGAAGAGCTGAACGATTTGCATGGAGAAGAAGTGGGGAGAGGGGATCACAGGAAAAGAGGGGACAAAAGAGCTAGAGCTGGACCCTGGGGCCCACTTGCCCTTGGACTGATTTTATTTACGCCACTGTCCTTCCCAGGACTTGCTGTTTCCTGCCTAAAACCAGTGAAGGACATCAAGCGGAAGCAATCATTTAGAGATGACCCTGCTCAGAGGGGCCATGAGCCAAGCAGAAGACAGTCCCCAGGGCACCCACAGATGGCAACCTGGCAGGCGAGGAGTCACAGATGGCTCTCTCCCCAACACCAGAGCAGCCCCCTCCTCCGCCAGAACCCAGAAAAGGACACTGGCAGGCTGTGAGGAGCCCAGCAAACTCTACTCAAGCCTCCTCTTCACACATAAAAGGTGAGGGTTTTCCTATTTGAAAGAGAAACCATGACAAAGCCTGGGGCCCAGAGCTATCTCTGTGGCCGCAGGTTGGTCCTCAGCTCCAGCCCCTCCCTGCTGGGCACATGCAGTCTTCCCTCTGCAGTCCAAGGCACGGACAGGAGGGAGTTCAACTCTACGCTTTAACAGACCTCTGCCCCAAAGCGTATTTTGACGAATACATTTCCAGGGCCGAGGCACGAGTGCATGGGGCTGTAAGCACATTTCTCTGGCACTCACTGCGGACCCCTGGGAGAGGGCCTGCTTGCTCATCCTCCAAGGTACTGCCAAACGTCAAATCCTTTGAAAGCCCTTGTTCCCGCACCCACCCCATTGCCCACGCCAGTCTCGGGAAGAATTTATTCCTCTTCCCAGCAGTCCCAGCGTTTTGTCCACGCTAGTATCACAGCACTCAGTGCTGTCGCGGAGTCTGTTCCGCAACCCTGAACTGATTCAGGGTGAGACCTGGTCTCATGGCCTTTGTTTCTGAGCCTCCAGGCAGGGGTCTGGACCACAGGAGGTGCTCCAGGGTCGGGTGAATGCAGGAAAGCACAGGAGAACCCCCTTACCCACAGGCAGGCCTCCTGTCTGACTGTGCCCTCCTACGGGCCAGCCAACCCCTGCCACTCACTTTCTATCTTTCCATCCTCCTCTGGAAAGCAAACATCCAATCCCAATGGGCTACATAGAGCTCTGGGGGACCCTTGAGCTAACGCAGGTGGCCTGGAAAGGCAGCCCTGGCCTGGGAGGTGGGCAACCAGGGTGGACTGCCCTGAGACCCCGGACAGGCTCCTTCGCTCCCTGCCCCTCCTTCTCCACCCCTGAAATGAGGTAACAGAGACAGCTCTAATACTTTATGGGAGATTCTCCCAACTGGTGGCCCTTGGGCTACACCTAGTGTGTTATGGCTTTCATATTATGTAACTACACGGGCTTTGTGAGCTTCACTCAGAAACGACTACACCAACCAAGCCCCTCCCCTGCCCTTGTGTCTGAGCCTGGCCAGTGGTCTTTCCGGGCCCTGCCTGTAGCTCCCTCCTGAGTCGCTGGTTGCCAAGTCACACTCCCTCTCCCCTCTGGGCTCTGCCCAATGCCCACAGCTCCTCCAGGAAGCCTGAAATCAGCTACCTGAGCTATGCTTGCTCGTGTTCCTCCTGTTCCATCAGGATTTTACATACTGGTTCCTCTAAACAGGTTCTTAGACCCTTTTCATGATTCTATCAGATAGAGAATTCTAGAAGGCAGGAAGGCTATGCCTCCTGTGCTCTCCCCAACTCTCTTGCTCCACCATTTCGCAAGCACATGCCAAGTGCCTAGGTTGCAGCTCCACACATGGGTGGCTGAGTGACACTGGAGGGACTGCTCTGTGGAGAGGGGACAGGCACTGGAGTGTCCATTGCGCCCTGCTTGTCCAACCGGAGGAGCCGTTTCATAAGAATCTGTAATGCCCGCCCGTTGGCCTCCAGCCCAGCTCCCTGCCAAGCACCCTTGTCCACTTGCTCTGTGTGTGCCCCGCAGAGGACAGAAACACCAACATTCCTGGAATCTGTCACTCCTGAACTGAGAAAACGGCACAGGAGAACACTGCCAGATTGGGGGGCAGCTAAAAGGGGGCTTCTTCAAGTTTACCAAGAAATACTACTCCTGGGGCTCAGGACCCCAAACATCCCGCTGGTCTGCTCAGAGTAAGAGAAATCACTCCAGAAACCACACCCTGGGCCATTAGCCAATCTGACTCACAGCCATCGAGCCTGAAGTGACGCAGACATTTCCAGGCTTCAGGAAGGACATAGGTCCATCCTCAAAGCCTCCCCCAGGGAATGACTTCCCAAGTCCAGCTGATAAGACTGGTCCTAGTTACACTCCCAACAGGGTGGGAGCCTGAGGACAAGGGCTGGCCACGCCCCCCCCCTCCCCACCCCGGCTGAGCTGACTGGGGCCTACCTCGGAGCTGACAGAATGTGGTCATGAACTTGCTGGTGAGGGACTTGAGCTCGTTGTTGGCCAGAGTAATGAGTTGGATCTGGTCGGTGACATTCCGCAGGACTTTGTAGATGCCAATGGGGAAAGAAACCAGCTTGCACTCGGCCAGATCTGCAGCCAAAGAACAAAACAGACCAGAGTTAGCAGCCACAGTTGCCCGAGGACTTGACCAGCCCCGCTCTCCCTCCCCAGCCAGCTGTCCCACCTGTCCGCTCTGTGTCAAGCTGGACACCCTGCCCTCCCTCCAAGAGCCTTCATCACCCTTAACCACACTGTCCCTACCTCGCACCTGAACCTTAGGGTTTATTCCAGCACCTTCTCTATCACCACAGCCTACTAGCCATAATGTGGAAGGCAGAGCTCTGCCGGCACAGAGACAACCAGCATTCACAGCAACGTCCTTGAGGCTCTGCAAAACCCACGAGTCCCTGTGGAATCGTCAAAGTCTCAGCAGTGAGGCTGCTGTCTTGCGACTGCTTTGTAATAGTCCGCATCTTAGAGAACAGGCACGTCACACAGACTGTGTGGTTTGACCTTCTTCCCAGTCCTGTCACTTCAAAGATAAGAAAGTCTTGTACGAGAGGCAGCAACAAGCTGCTGTGGAGCCTTGTCCTGCAGTTCCTCAAGAACTGCCATATGGCCCTGGCTGGGTAGCTCAGTTGGTTAGAGTGTCGTCTTGATACACCAAGGCTGCAGGTTCAATCCCCGGTCAGAGCGCATACATAAAAATCAACCAATGAATGCATAAATAAGTGGAACAACAAACTGATGTTCCTTTTTCTTTCTCTCTCTCCCCTTCTCTCTCTTCTTCTCTCTAAAATCAAGAAATAAGGACTTTTAAAAAATTCCACTCCTAATATATACCTGAGAGAATAAAACCACGAGTCTGCACAAATACACATTATACATGGGTGCTCGTGACAGCGTCACCCATAACAGCCCAAACACGGCAATGACATAAATGCCCCCCAACTGCTGAGCGCACAAGCAGACTGTGGTATCTCCACAAAAAGGAATGTGTTTAGCAATAAAAAGAAATGAAGTACCAATACACGCTACAACCTTGAAGGGCATGTAAAACATTATGCTAAATGAAATGAGCCAGTCCCAACGGATGACATATTGTCTGAGGCCATTTACACGAAATGTCCAGAACAGGCAAATACATAGAGGCAGAAAGGAGATCAGTGGCTACCTTAGGCTGGAGGGCCTGGGAGGGCTGTGGGAAGGAGACTAAGGGTTAAGGTTTCTTTGCGGGGTAATGCAAATGTTCTACAGTTTGACTGTGGTCAGAGCTGCCCAACTCTGTGAATATACTAAAACCATTAAATTGTATACTTTAAATGACTGAGTTGTAGGGCATGTGAATTATATCCCAATAAAGCTGGTTTATACGCGTATATATGGCGGCAGGGAGACACTGAAAGCATGACGGCTGAGAGATGGGGCTTGTCTAAGTCATGCAACTTCCCTGAACCTCAGTTTCCTCATCTGTAAAATGGGGGTGTCACTGCCCACCTAGCTGCCCACCTAACAGGAAAAGCAAATGCATTAAAACATACTAACGAAGCGCCTGGCAGGAAGGTAGTGGCGGAGCTATAGACGCTGTTTCTCTCTTCCCTTTCCAAGTGCCCGTTACTGGTGATTGGCCCCTCAGCCCCTGAGCCCCAGGAGCACTCACCGACTCAGGTAGCACTGCCCCACCTCTCTCTCAGCAAGCTCTTGTCCTTTCCCCAGAAGTCAGGCCTCCCCCAGGCCCCTAAGCCTTTGAAGATTGTTCCAAATTAAATACACAGAAATCAATAATATTCCTATATGCCAGTTAAAAAAAAAGATCGTTTATAAAGATCCTATTCTGAACATCGACAATAATGCAGAGTCTACAGAAATAGAATAGGAGCCCTTCTCCCTCATCTGCCTCATAGAATTTCTACTCTCGCTCCAAGACCAGCTCAAATGTCACCTCCTCCAAGAAGCCTTCTCTTACTGCAGTAAGCAGTTGGTTGCTCCAGCCTCTTAGTGTCATATAGTGCAAATGAAAGCCTTCATCCTGTATTGTATAAACCCTTTTGTTTCTGCTTTCCCACTGGACTGGAAAGAGCCCAGAGCAGACGTCTAGCAAGCTCGGGACAGGGCAGGGGAATTGGTGGCCTCCCTGAGCTGGTGAGGAAAGAAAGGGGACAGGTGGGGTAAGGACAAAAGCCCAGATGACAAGGGTCCTCAGAGGCCCTCTGTAGGGGATCCTGTGAAGAAGCATCTTACTGCCTCCTCCAATCCAGGGCTGCGCTAGGTGAGCCAGCCCTGCCGCTGTGTGGTGTCAGGCGGGTGGGGCAGGCAGAAGAGAGCACGACACTGCAGGGGAGCCACTCCCAGGAAGACGGGCTTCCAGTAGCGATCGGGGCTGGGACTGGACCGGCCCTGCGGGCTCAAAGTTTGGGTCAGCCTGGGGATTCTACAAAGAACAAACACTTCCAGCCCTGGCTGGTGTGGCTCAGTGAATGGAGTGCCGACCTGCAAACCAAAGGGTCGTTGATTTGATTACCCACCAGGGCACATGCCTGGGTTGCTGGGCAAGGTCCCCAATAGGGGGGGTGTGAGAGGCAACCATGCATTGATGTTCCTCTCCCTCTCTTCCCCTCTAAAAATAAATAAATAAAATCTTAAAAAAAGCAGACGAACACTTCCAAACAAGGACTCCCCTAGTGCTTTATGCCAGAAGCACAAATGGCTCTAAAGGGTTCTTTGCTGTGGTGGCTGTAAATCATACCCGCCCACTGGATGGAAGCGACAGATCTACAAGCCAGGAGCAACATGGAGGAAAACATCAGAAGCTGTCCCTTTAAAACAAAGAGCAAAAAAGGATGCCTTCTATCACCAGCATCCCTGAATATGGTCTTAGAAGTTCTGGCCAAAGAAATAGAGAGCATAAACATTGGAAACAGGCAAGAATGACTACTATGTGCATATGATATGACTGTGTAACCTCGATAAGCCAAAGGCTTCTAACAATGCAAATTAAATAGACCTCAGCAAAGTGGCTGATCCAAATAAACATGCAAAATTCAATAATATTCCTATATGCCAGTAATAAAAATATAGTTTTTAAGAATCCTATTCCAAACAGCAACAATATAAAATATAGAGAGATAGTCATTACGAAAAATGTATCTGAATAATATTGGGTTGGCCAAAATAGTCCATATGGTTTTTTCCGTAAAATAAAAGACACATTTTTCGTTTTCACCAATAACTTTATCGATTTGGATATTTTGAGTATGTCAGCTATCTCCTGCATAGTATAACATTGATTGATTTCAATTAATGTCTTGATTTGAGTGCTATCAACTTCAACTGGTCTACCCAACCATGGAGCATCACCCAGTGAGAAATCTCCAGCACGAAACTTTACAAACTACTTTTGACCCATTCGATCAGTCCCTGCACCTTTTCCATACATTGCACAAATCTTTTTTTGCACTGTAGTTGTATTTTTACCTTTCTTGAAATAATAAAGCATAATATGCCAAATGTTGCATATTTTCTTCCATCTTTGATATTAAATGGCTACACAAAAATTCACCAATTTTGATAACTTTTTTAAAATGCATGCTGATATGACAGCTGTCACAATACAACCTAACAAAATTGTTTTGAATGAAGTTAAAGACAACTAAGTGTTACTAGAGCCATCTAATGGAAAAAAGCAAACTTTTGAGCCAACTCAATATTAAGAAAAGTAGAAAAGTTCACAAAGATGTTTTCAAAAATAGATTTGTATGTGAAGCTATAATATATTCACTGATGACAAGTCAAAATATTGAAATAATTTTTTGCTATTAATTTTTATTTATTTTTTCATTGTTACTGTTACAGTTGTCCCAATTTTTCGCCCTTTGCCCTCCCCCCAGCCCACCCAACACTCCCATAGTCAATCCCCACACTGTTGTCCATGGGCGTGAGTCATTCATACATATTTATTGACTAGTCCCTTCCCCTTCTGTCCCTCATTATTCCCCTCCTTCCCCCCTTCTGCTTACTGTCAGTTTGTTCTTCATTTCCATGTCTCTGGTTATATTTTGCTTGCTTGTTTTGTTGATTAGGTTCCACATATAGGTGAGATCATATGGTATTTGTCTTTCACTACTTGCTTATTTCATTTAGCACAATGCTCTCCAGTTCCATCTATGCTGTCGCAAAAGGCAGGAGTTCCTTCTTTCTCTCTGCTGCATAGCATTCAATTGTGTAAATGTACCATCATTTTTTGATCCACTCATCCACTGATGGGCACTTAGGCTATTTCCAGCACTTGGCTATTATAAATAACGCTGCCATGAACATTGGGGTGCATAGGTTCTTTTGAATTGGTGTTTTGGGAGTCTTAAGGTATATTCCTAGCAGTGGAATTGCTGGGTCAAAAGGCAGTTCCATTTTTAATTTTCTGAGGAAATTCCATACTGTTTTCCACAGTGGCTGCACTAATTTGCATTCCCACCAACAGTGCACTAGGGTTCTCTTTTCTCCACATCCTTGCCAGCACTTGTTGTTTGTTGATTTATTAATGATCACCATTCTGACAGGTGTGAGGTGATAATCTCATTGTGGTTTTAATTTGCATCTCTCTGGTGGCTAGTGATGTTGAGCACTTTTTCATATGTCTATGGGCCATCTCTATGTCCTCCTTGGAGAAGTGCCTATTCAGGTCCTTCTCCCATTTTTTAATTGGATTGTTTGTCTTTCTGGCATTGAGTTCTATGAGTTATTTATATATTTTGGAGGTTAAACCCTTCTCTGAGGTATCACTGGCAAATATGTTCTCTCATACAGTCGGTTCCCTTTTTATTTTGACTATGTTTATTTAGCCTTGCAAAAACTTTTTTTTTAAAGATTTTATTTATTTATTTTTAGAGAGAGGGAAGGAGAAAGAGAGGGAGAGAAACAGCAATGTGTGGTTGCCTCTCACATGGCCCTCACGGGGACCCGGCCTGCAACCCAGGCATGTGCCCTGACTGGGAATCGAACTGGGACTGCTTGGTTCCCAGCCCGAGCTCAATCCACTGAGCTACACCAGCCAGGGCTAGCCTTGCAAAAACTTTTTAATGTGATATAGTCTTATTTGTTTATTTTTTCCTTTATTTCCCTTGGCCTATGAGATATATCAACAAAAATATTGCTACATGGGATATCTGAAATTCTTCTGCCTACGTTTTCCTCCAGGACTTTTATGGTATCACGACTTAGATTTAAGTCTTTTATCCATTTTGAGTTTATTCTTGTTTTGGTGTAAGTTGGTGCTCTAGTTTTTTTGTTTTGGGTTTTTTTTTTGGGGGGGGGAGGGGTTTGCATGTAGCAGTACAGTTCTCCCAAAACACCATTTATTGAAGAGACTGTTTTAACTCCATTATATGCTCATACCCCCTTTGTCAAATATTAATTGACCATAGAGACCTGGGTTTATTTCTGGGCTCTCTATTCTGTTCCATTGATCTATGTATCTGTTCTTATACCGGTACCAGACTGTTTTGATTATAGTGGCCTTGTAGTATAGTTTAATATCAGGTACTGTGATTCCTCAAACTCTCTTCTTTCTTAAAATTGCTGAGGCTATTCAAGGTCTTTCTTGGTTCCATATAAATTTTCAAAATACTTGTTGTAGATCCCTGAAATATGGCATTGGTATTTTAATAGGAATTGCATTGAATCTATAGATTGCTTTGGGTAGTATGGATATTTTAATGATAATTCTTCCAATCCACGAATACAGTATGTGTTTCCAATAATTTGTATCTTCCTCAATTTCTTTCTTTACTGTTCTATAGTTTTTTGAGTACAGATCTTTTACCTCCTTGGTCATTTTTGTTGCTATAGTAAGTAGGATTTTTTCCCTAGTTTCTCTTTCTGATAGTTCATTGTTGGTGTACAAAAATGCCATTGATTTCTGAATATTGACTTTGGATCCCACTATTTTGCTAAATTCACTTATTAGGCTGAGTAGTTTTTTAGTGGAGACTATAGGATTTTCTATATTAATTATCATGTCATCTGCCAATAATAACAGTTTTACTTCCTTATTTCCAATTTAGATGCCTTTTATTTTTTCTTCTTGTCCAATCACTGTGGCTAGAATTTCCTGTACTATGCTGAATAAGAATGGTGAAAGTGGACACCCTTGTCTTGTTCCTGATATTAAGGGGAAAACGTTTAGTTTTTGCCCATTGAGTATGACATTGGCTGTAGGTTTCTAATATAAGGCCTTTATTAGGGTGAGGTATGCTCCGTCCATTCCCATGTTGCTGAATGCTTTTATCATAAATGGGTGCTGGATTTTATCAAATGTATTTTCAGCATCTATTGATACGATCATGTGATTTTTGTCCTTCATTTTGTTTATGTGATGTATTATGTTCATTGACTTGTGAATATTGTACCATCCTTGCATCTCTGTGATGATTCCCACTTGGTCATGGTATATGATCTTTTTAATGTATTGCTGAATCTGGATTACCAATATTTTGTTGAGGATTTTAGCATGTATGTTCATCAGAGATATTGGCCTGTAATTTTCTTTCTTTGTTGTATCTTTACCTGGTTTTGGAATTAGGATAATACTGGCCTTGTAAAAATAGTTTGGGAGTCTTCCCTCTTCTTGCATCTTTTGGAATAGTCTTAGAAGGATAGGAGTTAGTTCTTCTTCGAATGTTTGGTAAAAATTGCCTGTGAAGCCATCCAGTCCAGGGATTTTGTGTCCTGGGAGTTTTTTGATTACTACTTCAATTTCACTAGTTGTTGTTGGTCTATTCAGGCTTTCTGCTTCTTCTTGATTCAGTTTTGGGAGATTGTATGTTTTCCGAAATTTATCCATTTCACCCAGGTTGTCTAATTTCTTGGCATATAGTTGTTTATAGTAATTTCTTACAATCCTTTGTATTTCTGTGGTATCAGTTTTAACATCTCCTCTTTCATTTCTGATTTTATTTATTTGGGTCTTCTCTCTTATTTTCTTCATAAGTCTGGTTAAAGGTCTGTCAGTTTTGTTTATCTTTTCAAAGAACCAGCTCGTGGATTCACTGATCCTTTGAATTGCTTTTTTAGTCTCTATGTCATTTAATTCTGCTCTGATCTTGATTATTTCCTTCCTTCTACTCTCTCTGGGCTTTGTTTGTTGTTGTTCCTCTAGTCCTTGTAGATGTAGGGTTAGGTTGTTTATTTGAGATTCTTCTATCTTCTTTAGGTAGGCTTGTATTGCTATGAACTTCCCCCTCAGGACTGCCTTCACTGTGTCCCAAAGGTTTTATGTTGTTGTGTTTCATTTTCCATTGTTTCCAGATACTTTTTGATTTTTTCCTTGATCTCATTGTTAACCCATTCATTATTTAATAACATTATTCAGTCTCCATGTATTTGAATGTTTTAGAGTTTTTCCCTTGAGGTTGGTTTCTAGTTTCAAGCCATTGTGATCTGAAAAGATGCTTGATATGATTTCAATTTTCTTATATTGGCTGAGGCTTGTTCTGTGTTCTACCATGTGGTCTATCTTTACAAATGATCCATGTGTGTTTGAAAGAAATGTACCTTTTCTTCTTTGGGGTGAAATGCTCTGTAAATATCAATTAAGTCCATTTGATCTAGAGTATCATTCAATGCCACAATATTCTTGTTGATTTTTTCTTTGGATGACCTATATGTTGTTGACAGCATGGTGTTCAAATCCCCTATTATGACTGTATTGCTGTCGATCTCTTTCTTAAAGTCCTCCAAGATTTTCCTTATATATTTATTTATTTTTTTTTAAAGATTTTATTTATTTATTTTCAGAGAGAGGAGAAGGGAGGGAGAAAGAGCAATGTATGGTTGCCTCTCACATGGGGACATGGCCCGCAACCCAGGCATGTGCCCCAACTGGGAATCGAACCGGGACCCTCTGGTTCCCAGCCCGTGCTCAATCCACTGAGCTACACCAGCCAGGCAATTTTCCTTATATATTTAGGTGCTCCTATGTTGGGTGCGTATGTGTTTACAAGGGTTATATCCTCTTGTTGGACAGTTCCCTTAAGTTTCATGTAGTGACCTTATTTGTCTCTTGTTACGGCCTTTGTTTTGAAGTCTATTTTGTTTGATATAAGTATTGTTAACCCAGCTTTGTTTTCATGTCCATTTGCTTGGAAAACTTGTTTCCAGCCCTTCACTTTCAGGCTGTGTAGGTCTTTTGTTCTGAGGTGGGACTCTTGTAGGCAGCATATATGCAGGTCATTTTCTTATCCATTCAGCTACCCTATGTCTGATAAGTGGAGCATTTAATCCATCTACATTTAAAGTTATTATTGATAGATATTTATTCATTGCCATTTTTTCCCATTATACATTGGGGTATAAACAATACTATAAAGCTATAATAATTTTAAAAAGAGGGTAATAGGGAAAATAGATAATAGAAATAAAATACATAGGCCATAAAATTTGGTTCATAAATAATGTCATTATTTAATGAAGGAGGCCTCACAAATAAATCAGGGAAGGGAAGGATTAATAACTGATATTAGGATTACCATTAACAATTATGGAAAAGCAAAAAAAGAGGGACTCTCAATAACCTAAACATAAAAATAAATTTTACATCAAATTACACTTTAAATATTTTTGAAATCAAAAATATTATGTGAGTTCCTGACCGGTATGGCTCAGTTGGTTGAGTATCATCCCACAATGCAAAAGGCCGCTGGTTCAATTCCCAGTCAGGGCACATGCCTGGGTTGCAGGTTTGTTCCCTGGTTGGAGCATGTACAAGAGGCAACCAATCAATGTCTCTCTCTCTCTCACATCAATGTTTCTCTCCCTCTCTCCCTCCCTTACCCTCTCTCTAAAAATAAATAAAATCTTTAAAAAATATTATGTGAGGATGACTTCCTACATCCAGGAGCTATAAAAGAATCACAAAGGAACAGATCAACAAACCTAACTGTATAAAATATATAAAATACCTGGATGCTTAGGAAAAATAAGGCAAGCAGCAGATTGTGAAAGAGGATCTATTAGTAGGATACATAGTTATCCTTGTTATTTAAAATGCTCAATATTATTCAGCTAAAAAATAAGACTAAAGAGAAATAGGAAAACGACATAGATATTTAAGAGCAAGAAAATATAACCAGTAAATAAATATATGGCTCCTGATATGTACTGCCAAACTGCTAGAATATTTATACCAATTTACATACATTCTGTCCAATAAGTAAGAGGATCTTTTTTTTTTAATATTAGTTAATATGATCAGGGGTATCCCTTCTTTTAATTTGCAATTCCTTCAATAAAGAGACTGATTATCTGGCCAAAATGGAGGCGTAGGTAGACACACTATGCCTCCTTGCACAACCAAAAGAGGAAAAACAATAACTTGAAAAACAAAAACAGCCAGATCTGACAGAAAACTGAACTGAGTGGAAGTCCGACAACCAAGGAGTTAAAGAAGACATGTTCATCCAGACCGGTAAGCGGGGCGGAGCCGGGTGGAGAGCACTCGGCAAGACGCGGTTTGTGGAGCGGTACCGGCAACACTCCAGCTGCCCAGAGAGGCCCGTGGCGGGCGCGCCTGGACAAAACGCAGCAGGCGCACTCGGCGAAATCGGGGCTGAGACTGGTGGACTGGGCGGTCCCTCATTCTCGAGCAGATAAACCGGGAGGAAAAGCTGGGGAGCGGAACAGACCACGCGGTCCACCAACGCAGGGAAATAAAGCCTCAAAACACCAATTGAACACACCTGAAGGGGTTGAGGCAGCGGCGGCGGGAGGAACTCCCGGCCTCACAGGAGAGTGCGTTGGGGAGACCCACAGGGACTTGGAACTGTGCAGGTCCGTCCACTCATCCCGGAACCAGCAAAGAAGGGTCCTACGTGCTTGTGGGTGGCTGGGGAAGTGCGGAGAACAGAGCAAGCGCCATTGTTCTCTAGGGCCCCGCCCCCACAGACAGCATCACAACACAACCATGTGGGTTACCCCGCCCTAGTGAACACCTAAGGCTCCGCCCCTTAAAGTAACAGGCGCACCGAGAAAAAAATGGCCCAAATGAAAGAACACATCAAAGCCCCAGAAAAAAATACAGCTAAGTTACGAACAGATAGCCAACCTATTAGATGCACAGTTCAAAGCACTGGTAATCAGGATGCTCACAGGATTTGAAGAAAGATTGCCACAATTACTTGAACAAATGAAGGATAATATAAAGGAAATGAGGGGAAATCTGCAGGGAACCAATAGGAATGAGAAGGAAACTGGGACTCAAATCAACGGAGTGGACCAGCAGAAAGAAAAAAATATCCAACCAGAAAAGAATGAAGAAACAAGAATTCAAAACACTGAGGAGAGGCTTAGGAACCTCCAGGACATCTTTAAACGTCCCAACATCTGAGTCATAGGTGTGCCAGAAGGAGAAGAGGAAGACCAAGGGATTGAAACTTATTTGAACAAATAATGAAGGAGAACTTCCCCAAGCTGGTAAAAGAAATAGATTTTCTGGAAGTCCAGGAAGCTCAGAGTCCCAAAGAAATTGGACCCAAAGAGGAACACACCAAGACACATCATAATGACATTACTCAAGATTAAAAATAAGGAGAGAATCTTAGAAGCAGCAAGAGAAAAGGAGACAGTTACCTATAAAGGAATTCCCATAAGACTGTCAGCTGATTTCTCAAAAGAGACCTTGCAGGCAAGAAGGGGCTGGAGAGAAGTATTCCAAGTCATGAAAGACAAGGACCTACATCCAAGAATACTCTATCCAGCAAAACTCTCATTTAGAATGGAAGGGCAGATAAAGTGCTTCTCAGATGAGGTCAAGTTCAAGGAGTTCATCATCACCCAGCCTTTATTATATGAAATGTTAAAGGGATTTATATAAGTCATGGAGGGATATCAATAGGGGAGTGGGAGGGGGAGAGAGGAGGAGAAAGTACAGAGAACAGGTAGCGTAAACGGTAGGTAGAAAACGGACAGGGAGAGGTTGAGAATATTATGGGAAATGAAGAAGACGAAAAACTTATGTGTATGACCCATGGACAAAAAGTAATGGGCAGGGAATGGGAGTGGAGGGGAAGAAAGGGGGGGAAATGGGACAACTGTAATAGCATAATCAATAAAATATATTTTAAAAATAAAGAAAGAAAGAAAGAAAAAAGAAAAAAAAAGAATGCTTTCTTCAAGCAGTAATTGGGCTTTCTCAGGTCACAACTGGCTGACTGAGTGGACCCAGGAAGCTGAAGCAAATGCCTGCAAGCAGCATCTTGCGCTTAGCGTCTGACCCAGCCCAGCACCAGGGCCTGGATAACAGCCACATGTCCCTCCCCAAGCGCCTGCCAGTCTCCAAGCTCACTCACCACCTGGACTTGGCTTGAACCCTTTCTGCAGTCTGGAACCCCCTTCCCTCTCCTCTCTACCCCCACAAATCCTCCCTCCAGCCCTAGCCCACTTCCCGCAGGAAGGGTGCACCAACCACCTCACCTCCAACCTCAGGACACCTGCTGAATGCTTGTCCTGAACCACCTTCTCCCAACTGGTCAAAGTCTGCAGACTCGCCTCCAAGGCCCGTGTGTGGTGACCTTGACTGGAGGGGCCTATGAACTCCTGCTGACTACCCCTCAGGCCTGGTGCAGAGCTGGGCTAACACTCCGCACATAACTCTACTCCTCCCTACTGGGAGCCTTGGACTTGGGACCCCCCTTTGTAAAATGGGGGTACAAATGCCCTTTAGGGGAATCAAGAAAAAGAGAAGCTAATATCTCTCTGGGTTTTGAGTTCATGGCCAGAACTATGCCCTCTACAGCAAAGACGTGGTAAGTCCTGTATGGTTTTACTGTGACCTGAAACCAGCTTTGAAACCCTGGAATCCACCTTCACAATGATCACGGTCCTGTCTTCACTGAGGAACCCCTCCCTGGGCCCCCCTCCCTGCCCCCACCCTTTCACCACCATCATCTGAACACCTCTTCCCACTCGAGCACCTTCAGGACCCCTATGCCACCTGGGACGAGCCCACCCTCTGCAGCCTGGCACTTCTGCTGAGGGACCTGCGTCGGAACTCCCTCTGTAGACACACCTCGCCGAAGCGCCCACCCTGCGGCTGCGCCAGGCTGCACACTGCTCCCTGCGAACTTCTCTCCCCACCGCTGTTTTGGCTGGCGCTACGCCCTTAGCCTCAGAAACCCGCTCCCCCATTAACACCACATCAGGAGTCTTGTCTCAGCGCTGCCTCTCCACAAAGGCTTTGCTCATGTCCTCAACTAATGTGATTGCTCCGGCCCTCGAGCCCGATGCCTGCTGGCTACCCCTGCCAGGCACCGGTCCTGTGTGTCTGTGCGAGAGCTGCGCATGTGTGTGTGTCGCTCCTCCTGGCTGGGTGCAGTGCTCCCTGGGGGCAGGGATTAGGTCCCACTGAGATGGGTAGCATGTTTCAGAGGGCAAAATTCAAGTTCAAATTCCAGTACAGGATTTGCTGGCTGTGAGAATCCAGGCAAACCGCTGCACTCATGGAGCCTCAGTTTCCCTTCCACGAGTAATGTGAAAATACCACCTGTCCACAGCTGTTGAGAAAATTAGATGCAATCATTCATTTGACAAATTTTTCCTGAGTACCCAGTACATGCCAGCACTGACCGAGAGTATGGTGGTGAGCAAAACAGAGTCCCTGACCCCAAGAAGCTTCCACCATAGTATGCAGGGAGCAGCGGTGAACACAGAGACAATACCTGAGAGAAAGTGAAGCAGTGACACCTTCTCAAGAAGATAAAATGCTGTAATGAGAGAGCAGGTAACTGAGGCAGGGATAGGGCAATCCTCAGGGAGGGTAGTCAGGGAGGGCTTCTTGGAGGAAAGAACATTTAACTGAGACGAGAATAAAGGGAAGGAGCCCTGGCTGGTGGGGCCCAGCTGGTTGGTGGTTTGATTCCCAGTCAGGGCACATACCTAGATTGTGGGTTTAATCCCTGGCTGGGGTGTGTATGGGAGGCAACCAACCGATGTTTCTCTCTCATACCGATGTCTCTCTCTCTCTCTCCCTCTTTCTTTAAAATCAATAAACATATTTGTTAAAATTTTTTAAAAAAGAATAAAGGGAAGGAGCAGGGCATGGAACAGTCTGTGCCAAGGACAGCCCAGGCAGAAATACCAGCAAGTATGCGCCCAATGGGCCTCCTGCCGGTGCTCAATAATTGGCTCTCTCCTCCCCCTTCTCTCAGCTTCTCATCCTCTGCAGAGGGTTACCCAGCCACGCACAGCAAACAGTGAACACACTTGGTGGAGATGAACTTGACGGAATAAGGAATCCTGGGAACGAATTCGTGCACAACAAAAATATGCGTCCTAGCAAAACACAGTCAACCGAGATGAGGCAGCTGCCAAGTAAAAGGCTCTTACATTCAACCTCATCTCAAAGGTGATGAAGTCCTGTGGCACCTGTCTCGCAGAATAAACCACAATTTCCTAACCTTTCCAGGAAAGCAGAGCTCACTCGTTTTGGTCTGTGTCCCCACATTTGGAGCTCGGGCTTTGTGGGGGGCTCCACTCCAGAGTGACCGGCTTTGCCAGGCACCTGCAGTACGGAGCTGAGTCCACAGCCCCTTATCAGCCAGAGCGTGTTTGTGTTTCTGGGAGTACTTTATTTTAATGCCTTCGTACTCGGGCAACACAAGCTTGTGATGCCGCAGAATTATCTATTTGGTTATCTCTCTGAGGCCAGAACATTTTCATTCTTCTGCCAACATACATTTTTTGAAGCTGCATAATTATCCAAGTGATTTCAGAGAATATTTCTTTTCATCTTCAAAAAGTGTGCCTCAAGTACCAGCAACATGTAGGGCGGCCAGGCAGCCCGGGGGCTGTGCTGGAGGGAGGGATGCAGGAAGCAATGGGGCTGTAGCAATGGGGCCCCAGGTATAGGACAGGGGCCAGGACAGACAGGCCTCCCCCAGGAGCAGCCGATCTTCTGCGGAAATCTCCAGTTATAGCTAGCTATGCCTGTATTTTCAGCCCCTTTGCTGTGTGCTTCTTCAGGGGTCTCCCTCAGGGACCCTCACTCATCAGAATCCCCTATCCACCCCAAAAGGACCAGGTGCCTTATTCCTGTTACACCATGACCAGGTTTCAAACTCTATGCCCCACAACCGATCAGCTGCCCACCCGTCTCACAGCCTCTCCTTCTTTCTGTGTCTCCGCCCACTGGCCCCACTCAGAACAAAGCCACACCAGTGGAGGCCTGGCACATGGGAGGTACTGTGTCCCTTCTGGTCTCACATCCATCCTGTGTCCAGCAGGGCTGCTCCTAAACCCACCTGGGTCACATCATTTCCTGCCCAGAAACCGCAAGGGGCTCCCCACTGCTGCCCAGATCAAGTTCAGCAGAGGCAGCTCAGCCCCCATTTGACGCACTGAAATGCTGCTTCAGGTGCTGAATGCCATGCTAGGTTTGCAGGGACATGTTTCCCTGCAACACGAGTTTGCTCTCCATCAACCCGAGATTTCACTTGGCTCCGCGCCGTCAAAACAGTCTGCCCCATGCCGTCGGTCACACGGTGAAAATAAATGTGCACTCCGCAGCCGTCAGAGAGCCTGGGCTCAAGTCCCTCCCTTGGGGAAGTCGCTCAGCCCTTCTGTGCCTCTGTTTCCTCCTCTGGAACATGAGGATAGCAACGTCAGCCACCTCAGAGCCTGAGCTGTGACTACACCCCAGGGTCGGGAGGAGGTCGGAGCGAGACCTCCGCAAAGCACTTGGAGGGTATTAAAGAAGTGTGGGCTCACTATTACTCACGAGCCACTCTGACTGTGGATGGTTTTCCCTTTTCAGGCCTCCGTAGGATGCAGCCCCTGGGTGAGACAGGGCTTCACGGTAGAAACGACTCAAGCTGCCGCTCGGGCCCTTTGAGGTCTGGAGCCCACCTCTGCCCCCCCCCCCCCCCCCCCCCCCCCCCCCCCCCCCCCCCCCCCCCCCCCCCCCCCCCCCCCCCCCCCCCCCCCCCCCCCCCCCCGCGCCCCCCTGCGTCACAGTCCTGTCACAAGTACCTTCAAGCCATCAAGCTGTGCTCAGACCCCCTCGCCTGGAAAGCCCTTCCCCTCCCCTGTCCCGTACCGCTCCACTCTTCAAGGTTTGGCCAAAACGTCGCCTCTTCCACGCAACCCCTGAGCACAGAGGCTAAACCGACACACCGCGTGGACGCCACTGGAGGCAACGGAAGTGGGACTCATCCGTATTTAGTACGTTCTGCGTTCTTCAGGTACTTTGCAACCCATGCCATCGGCTCGCTCCCCTGGGGCCTGTCTCTGGAGCTGTGGCACCTCCACAAGCCATGTGTCATGTAGACCACAGTCTCCTTACTGCACAAGGAACTCCACCAGCTGCTGGGCTTTCCTGGAAACCCCTCAGGACAGACAGGCCTCCTGTGGACCGCTCTCACAGCTGGGGCGATTTCCACAGACAGAAGAACGGCAAGCAGGGAGAACTGAAGAGAGAAGACTGAGGGATCGTGCCCACGGACCGCGGGAGCTCGCCCACTCATCCAGCACTCTCAGCACCGGTGCTTGCAGGACGGCGCTGCAGTGATCGGGAACCCAAGGAATAGGTCAGCTGTCCTTGAGGTTGCCCGCCACTGGCCCCCACTCTTAGCCGCCCCACTTCCGTCCGGAAGTCTGAGGTCCACAGTGGGGCTGGAATGGGGGCAGCTGAGGCTCATGACCACTGGAGCTTCCAGAGTTCTAGAAGGGAATTCAGGGACCCTCAACAGAGAGACCTGGGCCACAACCTTAGGGCTTTGAGGTCTTCTCCCACTATTGCTATAAACAGGCCTGAGAAGGCCTCAAAACACCAGCGAACCGTCCACAATGTGTCAATCCATGCCACTGCTTGCGGACACACAGGGCTGTCACAGCAGTGCTGCGTGGACATTCCTGAGTGCATCCCTGGTACACGTGTGTGCGTGCTTCTCTAAGGCCACACCCAGCTGTGTGCATCCTCCAAGAACAGCGGCTGAGTGCTGGGGCTCGGGGCATGGAGGGATGTAGGGAGAGCAGGCACGTGGCAGATGCCCAGGGCACCCATGGAGCCACTGTCAGGCAAGAACGATAGGTGGTGGGAGGAGCCTGACGTGGGAGTCAGGAGGGCTGGACTTGAGTCTCAGTTCTGTGGAGGATCTACTGGGTGACCTTGGCAGTCACCTCGCATCTCTGTGGCTCAGACTCCTCATCTGTCTCACCAGGGTACCTAGAAGGCCAGCCATTTTCCCAGGTACCTCTACTCTAGACACGATGCTTTCTGGCCCTTAGGGTCTAGAGAGAGCCAGCTATGGGCACTGGCCGTGGTGGCAGAGGTGGACAGTAAACACTGAGGGGGATCGGGAGCTCTTGCATCTGTAGGACATGCCAGAGCAAAGGGGTGGAGATGAGACCCTGCTGGGGGTGAGGGTATATTCAGAGGCAAATAATGAGTGTGGAAAAGACAATCCGTACAGCTTTGAGAGATCGGGGCCTTCACGGGAGCCCAGTTGGCACAGTACTGGCAGCCGGTGGTACAGAAATGCAGGGCCTGGGCCTGGGGTGCCCTTCTCAATTCAGACGTGAGAGATGGGTATCAGACGCGCCAGGGCATTTGTGGAGCTCCAGCTGCTTCTGAGCTGACCCAATAAAGTGGACACAGAGGGCCGCGTCCAGGTGGGTGGGGCTGAGCCCCCTGTTCAGGCAGGTGAGGAGGGGACTGGGCAGGGTTTTCTGCAAACCTTTCCCACAGCGTTGTGGTCTGGCACTGCCTCTTTGTGCCCGGGTCAGCACGGGGCTCCACGGGGGCCGTGCAGGGAATGGGAACAGCGTGGTACTGAAGGCAGCTCTTCGGATAGAGAGAAAATGTGTTTCATGGCTTCAGCCCAGCCATTTGCACTTGAAGGAATACTTTAAAGAACAGGTGAATTTACTTAAAAAAAATAGGTATTACATGTAAATAGTGCACAAAGACGAGGCCCAAAGGGTAAACAGTGAGGGGCCAGGCTTTCTCCCACCTGGCGCAGTGCCTCATGGAACTAAAGGTGTCCCCATCCCCCGTGGGCAAACTCCCAGCCTGCTCCCCCAGCTCAGAGGTGAACCTGTGAGAGTCTGCTTCCTCCTCTGTGCCTGCAGAGCTGATCTGTGACTGCCTGGCTGACCTGCGGAGCTCCCCAGGCCAGGAGACATTACCGCAGCGCACACAACCGTCGCAGCGCACACAGCCGTCGTCCCCACCAGCATCAGGTTCCTGGCTGCCTACCTCCCTCACTACTGTGTGTGAGTGTGAGTGCATGAGTGCTCACCCCCCAGACTGGGTGCTTCTGGGCACTTAAGTCCTCCAAGTGGGGCACACACAATAGGTGCTCAGTGTATGTGTGTGTATTGAAAAACAGTGTGTGACCCAAGGAAAGATACCATTCCGCTTTGGTGAGTACATGCTAGGTGCTTCCTGAGCACCCTTGCTCAAGAAAGGGACTGCACAATCAGCTCCCGAGGGGGGCCGGCCAGGAATGTACATAGGGGACGTGCGCTAGGCAGGGACTGAAAGCCCTTGTCAGGACCTGGGCACTCACCCAGCAACAGCCTGGTCAAGTCCCAGACTCAGCTTCCAGTCACCAGGTTGGCTGGTGACAGGGCGCCATCTGCTGGCGAGTACGAAAGGAGAACAGCACTTGGCAGAAGTGCCGCTGAGCCTGGGAGGGAGGGGAAGGAGGAACAGAGGCAGTGTGTCCCTTCTCGCGTTACCCTGGGTCTCCTGCTCGATTTTGTCACACCTTCCAGCTGCTGCTCAGCTCCCTAGGGACAGATAATATCCAGGTTCATATTCATTCTCTCTCTCTCTCTCTCTCTCTCTCTCACGCGCGCACACACACACACACACACACACACATCCAGATACCTCCCCAGGCAACGCCCCGCCCTGGCTAGCCCCTCAGGAGCACCAAGAGAAGGAAGTTCCAAACTGTGAGGAGTAGCAAGCCAGTGACCCTCAAAATTCAAGGCAGGGAAGATCATATAGGGTTTGAGGCAACACGCAGATCACCAGGCTCACCCTCAGAGGCTCCACTTCCCAAGCTCTAGAGTTGAGTCCATGCATCTGTATGTTTAACCAACACCCAGATGAACCTGATAGAAAGAAATCTCTGTGACCTCAGTTTAGGCAAAGATTTCTCTAGATACTACACCAAAAGCACCATCCATAAAAGGAAAATGATAAACTGGACTCCATCAACATTTAAATGTCTGTTCCTCAAAAGACACTGTTCCGAGAGTAAAAACAAGCCACATGCTGGAAAAAATACTAGCAAAACACATACCTGACGGAGGACGTGCATCAGGAATAAATACAGAACCACCAAAACTTATATTTCATGTGCAAAAAAAGTGAATAGACATTTCATCAAGGAAAAATATGAGGATGGCAAATAAGCACATAAAAAGATGCTTAGCATCATTAATCATCAGAGAACTATGAAATAAAGCCATGATGAGACACCATGACACACCTATACGAATGTATAAAAGTGAAAACCACGTGGAGTGTTGACGACGGTGTGGAGGGATGAAACTCTCACCACTCTGGAAGAGTGCAGCAGTTTCTAGTTAAACATACAGTTAATATACGCAACCCAGAAACCCCACTCCCGGGCTTTACCCAGGAGAATAAACTTTCATTCATGCAAAAAACTGTATGTG
Organism: Micronycteris hirsuta; assembly: GCA_004026765.1. Classification (NCBI taxonomy): domain Eukaryota; kingdom Metazoa; phylum Chordata; class Mammalia; order Chiroptera; family Phyllostomidae; genus Micronycteris; species Micronycteris hirsuta. The sequence continues at coordinate 80,746 of PVJI01001661.1, forward strand.
GATATCTATAGGCTCGATTTATAATCTTAAAAAACTGGAAACGGCCCTGGCTGGTGTGGCTCAGTGGATTGAGCACCAGCCTGTGAACCAAAGGGTCGCCAGTTCGATTCCCAGTCAGGCACATGCCTGGGTTGCGGGCCAAGTCCCTGGTGTGGGGCACATGAGAGGCAACCACACATTGATGTTTCTCTCCCTCTCTTCCTCTCTCCCTCCCACTCTCTCTAAAAATAAGTAAATAAAATCTTTAAAAAAAAGAACTGGAAACAATCCAAGGGCCCTTCAATGAATGAACGGATAAACAAATTATGGTACATCCATGCAATGTAATCCTCTGTAGTAACAGAAAGGAACGGGCTCCAGATCCACATAGAAACATGGATGAATCTCAAGTACACTAAACTGAAATGCGAGAAGCCAGACTCAAGAAGTCACACACTGTGCAATTCCGTCTGCATGACATTCTAGAAAAGGCAAAGCCACAGGGGTGGGAAAAGGTCAGTGGCTCCCAGGCACTGGGGCCTGGGGAAGGCACAGGGAGTCTGGGGGTGATGGAAAAGCTTCTGGATCTGTGGTGGCGGTGATGGCATAGTTGTATGTATTTACCAAAGATCATAGAATGACACACTGAAAAGGGTAAATTTCATTTACATAAATTACACCTTGCTAAAATAAATAGCATATCCCAGGTGAGGGCCATTCTACAAAATACCTGACAAGCGCATTTCAAAACTGGCGAGACAGGCCGTCAGAAACAAGGGACGTCTGACACCGTCACAGTGAAGAGGAGTCCAAAGAGACAGACAACTAAATGCGGTGTGATGATCCTTAAATCAAAGAGGCTGTGAGTTCAACACTAAGGAGACCTGAATGAAACATGGACTTTAGTGAACAGCAGCGTATCATTATTGGTTCATTAATTATAAAAGATGCGCCAAACTAACGTAAAATGTTAACGACAAGGGAAACGCGTGCGGGGCAAATGGGGCCCTTCCACACTGCATGACTCTTCTACAAACCTAACACTCTGCTTAAAATAAGAACATAATTTAAAAGCCCAAATAAATAAATAAATCAGGCGTGGCTCACGGGGGCGGGGCTCGTTAACATGCAGATCGCCGTGCGCCACCCTCAGAGATTCTGTTTCAGAATCTGGAGGAGAGCCCACGAATGTGCACTTCCACCGGCAGCCCGTGGCCTTGACGCAGGACCCGCCCCCGGAAGTCCTGTAGAAGAGGAACTGACAGGCGACGGCTGCCCTATGGGGGCTGTCCCCACCTTCTCGGCACCACCTAAGACGTCTTAAACGACCAGGCAGACATCAGCCTCTGATTATTTCCCACCTTTTCTAGGAACAGGGTGGGCCAACCGCGGTTCCAAGAAGGCGTGAGAGGAGAGGCAAGCGGAAGGGTGGGAGGAGGGAGTTGAAAGTTGCTCAGATCTCCTCCCCTCCCCTCTTAATGGGGGCGGCAGGGTGCCTGGGGAAAGGCGGGGCTCGGCGCCACCCACACCCACCTCTGAGGAGCCCTGGCTCCGCCTCTGAACAGCTGTGACACCAGCAAATCACTCTCGCCCTCAGTCTTAGCTCCAGCATCTATGAAACAGGGCAACTCCAAAAGCAACACGTCCTAGGAGACCAGCAGAATACTCTCAGGCTACAAAACACCTAGGAACGGCAGAGAGAAAATGTCCCATGCTGTCTCTTCTCCGACTGTACAAGGAGGATGTTACTATGACCTGAGTCACGGGTTGTTGTGAAGACTGGGTCCAAACCGGTCAAGTGCTGACAATGATCGGAGAAAATCAGTGTACGGCACAGAGAGAAAGGAAATACACATGTGTGACAGAGGCAATGAATGTGAAAGCCCAAGAGCAATTCTAGACAAAGGAGACTTTTGTCTAGAATTTTCTAGAAATGAACACAGACATGAATCCTCATAGTCAGAAAGTGCAAAAGACCACAGAAAAGACGGAACGAGATACCAAACATCTGAGCCCATCCCGACCCCTGACACACAGCGGGCCCAGATAAATGCTGGCTCCTTCCCTCCCCAGCCCACAGCGGTCTCCCCACTTCTCAGCTACCTCTGCCCCAGCCGCTGTGCCCGCCCTGCCTGCACCCTCCCAGGCCTTTCCAAACCTGCTCCTCTGCAGTAATGCTCATTTTTTAAAGTCACCCCCAAAGCCCACAGCAGAAGTGGGAGCCCCTCCCCTGGAGATGAGTGGGGTGCACAGTGGCTGGCCCGATGGTCCATGGGACAGACGAGCTACTGTAGGAGGCCAGGGAGGGAATGATAAGGTCAGTCAGACCCCTGGGGGTACGGGGCCTGAGAGAAGCCCAGATGGGCGTGAGGCCTTTACAAAGAGAAAGAGCTAACGTGGGGAGACAAGGGGTGGACAGAGAGGAGAGCCAGGTTCAGGGAAGGTGCAGAGTCCCCAGCTCTTTGTCAGCCGGTTGGAAGAGTCTATAGATGAGGATGAGAAGGGGGAGGGGCTCGAGGAAAGCAGCTTCAACCCAAGCTCAGGGGCATCCCAGGGGCCAGGTGGAAAGGAGCCCACTTCTCAGCTGGTGAAGAGGCCGGAAGCGGGCAACAAGGGCTGGGATCCAAAGCTCGGGTTTCAGGAAGAGCAAGCCCGGCCACACCCACGAGTGCTGAGGGAGTGCGAGTGATGCGCACCAGGGTGACCTGCCTGAGTAAGTAAGGTGAGAGCCAGCCTGTAACTGAGCTCTTCCCGGCCCAGTCTCCACAGGATCTCCCGCTCTGCAGCGAGACACCTGCGGCTGCCCCACGGCCACCCCACCGGGCAGCGCCCCGGGCCTGCGCACAGAGAGGCCTCCGGGAGCCCACTCCACCCCTGGGGCCTGGGGCTTCGGGAAGGCCCTACTCCTGTCGCTCGTCTGTTAGGAAGGACGTGTGTTTTACGGCCTTCCACATGCTGCGTCCTTTCCCTAAAACTTGTGCTTCTCTACGTGTAAGGGCAACGTGTTCATCACGGAACATTCACACAACGCAGAACAGTGTTTTCTAACGTACATTCGCAGCTTGTTTTATTCCCTTCCACTTTTTTCTGTGTACATATACACATTTAAGATAACTGGCATCTGACTATATACAGAGTTTGGGGTTTGTTTGTTTTTTTTTTTCTAGTTCACATTATATATGAGAATTTTCTAGTCTTAATTCAAGCATAGGATGAAATTTTACACACCACTCTTAACGGCAACAGAAATTGCGTTCTATTGCTGTAACAGAAGTTATGGAAGGAATTTCACGGCGCTGGTTGTTCAGGCCGCTTCAGAGTGTTCGTTGTCCCACGTGAGAACTGTACCCTGTACGGCTGCAACCCCCACCCCCACCCGCCCCCTCTGAATCACCGCCACCTGCGGGCTGTCCGGCATGGCTGGGCACAGGGCCATGTGTCCCTTGCTGCTCTCGGACTGTCACAGCGGCAGTCTAATCTCAGGTCCAGGACTCCATTGCAACTTGCACACAGCAACCATTCAATACGTGCTGACTGTTTAACCCCGGGCCTCTCAGACTGCATGGGCCTGACGCGTCCCATCTGCCCAGGGTCAGGATGGCTGGTACCCGGACTAGTGGCCATCTGACATTTTGCTTCTTCTCTGGGCACTGAAGAGGTAAGAAGGCCCCTCACGCTATCACCTGGCTATCACCTGGCCCTAACTTGAAAGACTCCATCACCCCCACGACACATGAAAGCCTTGAATGTCAGCCTCTCCCGCGTGATTGGAGCTTCACTGTGCTCGTGACCTTGGTGATCCCCAGCCACCTGCCCCCTACTCCAGAGCAGCATGGCAGGGACGAGGCCCTGGTGCCAGACAGGCAGGATTCCAATCCCGGGTACTGTGGTGGTCTGGCTGGGTGGCCAGAACCTGGCTTGGGCTCCTCAGTGGGCACGGCCCTGGGCACTATGGAGGAGCTGGTCACGGCCCTCCCTACCCTGGTCACACTGCTCACTTCACCCCAGGAAGAGTATCCAGTCTTCAGCTCTCAGAAATCCCCACTCAGCCTGCAAAGGCAACTGAGTTTGCGATCTCTGGTCCACAGACACTGAAATCTAGACTCCTAGACTCAACATGGCCTTCCAGGCCCTCCACCGGCAGGATGCCATCCCTCACCAGCTCCCCATGCCACAGAGGCTGCTCTGCAGCGGCCTCTCCCCAGCTTTGGGGCTGCCCTACCCCTGCCTGGGACACCTGCCTCCTTTCTGCTGCCTAAGGAAAACCTCTCTCCAACAGAGCCTCCCCAGGAGGTCAGAATTCCGCTTTCCCTCCTCTGCTGCCCCTCCACCTTGCTCTCTTCACACATCTGGATGAGATTGAGTTGCATATATGTCTCTCTGGCCCATGACACTTTAAAGTAGGGGTGGTTATTCACTGCAGAGATTTGCTGATTTGCACTGAGCTCCCCATGCAAAGGCAGCGCAGACGCCCAGACAAGCCCCAGCGGGCTGACACAGAGAGGAGGTGCGCTTGTGGTGGGGGCGGAGCAGGGCAGGGGCTTAGGTCTCCACCTCAAGCCCTCAAGGATGGGAAAAAAAAAGAAAAATAATAGCTGCCATTTATCGAGCTACCTACATGCCAGACACCTTACAGATATTATAATTACTCCTAATCACCATGATGAGGGAGACACAATTACACACCTATTTTATAGATGAAGAAACTGAGGCTCAGGGAGGTTAAGTAACCTGATGAGATAGCAGGCTGGTAGGTGGCAGAGTAGGGATTCAAATCCAGACCTGTGTGACCCCAAGCCTGGCTCTCAACCACCACAATAGTGACGAAGGGCCTCAAGCACTAGGGTGAGTGCAACCACATTAGTGACCAGCACCAGGTTCCAGCCAAAGGCTTCCCCCAGAGACTTCCCTCCAAAGTCAATGGCAGTCTTCAAGTTGCTTGCTGACCGAGGAGATGCTTCTCTTACCTTAGCTCAACTCAGCAAACACCTCCACGTGCTTATAAAGTACCTGACACTGCACCAGCTCTTGGCGGGGCGGCGGGGCGGCGGGGGGCGGTGTGCATGGTCCTCTAGGGACACTGAATGGGTGCTACTGAAGAGGAAGAGAGCAAGCGGTGGACAGGGTAGGACTGAAGGCTTCCTGGAAGAAGCAGTGACCAAGTTCATCTTGAAGGCTGAGTGTCCCTCCACGTCCTGGGCCACCACCCTCTGACTCACAAGCCTACATTCCAGATACACCCTGGCCAACAGCTACTTGAAGAAATGCTCTGCCTTTCCAGTCACTGGGTCTTTGCTCAGGCAGTAGCCTCCATGGAAGTGTTCCTCCGTGAGACAGACAGACAGACACAGACACACATAGGCACACACATCCCTACCTGCCTGAAGTTCCTCCCTGTGTACCAAAGGCCCAACCAAATCCCAGTCTGCCCACCTGCACAACCACCCGCAAGGCAGGACGGCGCTCCCCGCCTCTGGGTTCCCACAACACGCCTATGGCTGTAAGGCGCCATTCACATCCCAGTGAATAAGACACACACACAATCACACTGCAGGCCCTGCTAATCCTTTCATGTGGCAAGATAGTCAATCCAGCAGATATTTATTTATGCTATGACCAGTTCAAAGCAAAAAATACATAAGCCACCGTTCAAGTTAAACAGCGGAGTGAAAAGGGCCTCCCGGAGGGACACCTGGAAAAAGCCCCCTTTGCTTTTTTAAAGATTTTTCTTTTTTATTTTTATTTTTTAGAGAGAGGGGAAGGGAGGGAGAAAGAGAGGGAGAGAAACAGCAATGTATGGTTGCCTCTCACGTGGCCCTCACGGGGACCCGGCCCGCAACCCAGGCATGTGCCCTGACTGGGAATCGAACCGTGACCACTTGTTTCTCAGACTGCGCTCAATCCACTGAGCTACACCAGCCAGGGCCCCCTTTGCTTTTGACTCCTCATCTCCTCCTCACCCGAAGACCACAGCTAGCCATGCCTGGCGGGGCACCCGCGCAGGGAGGCTGTGCAAATTCGGTAGGCAACACCCACCCACCAGCACAAGCCTGAGAATGGGTCGACTCAGCATTGCCAGCTTCGCCACGTCGTCCACGGGCAGACGCCCTGAGTCGTCGGCAGCCCAGCGGCAGACAGACGACTCCCAGCGGGAGGAACCCCTCACTCGGTGTTTTCAAACCGCTCCGACCGTGACCCACAGCAAGCCTTACGATGGTCCCCAGGACACACACAAACTAAACACAACTGCAGTACAAGTTCCGTGAAACCCTGCTCCTCACGACGAGGGCACACTGATACTGCCTCTTCATCTTCTTCCTGCGTCATTTCCAAACCGATTCCACAAACACTTCCGGGCGCCCTGCTGCTGGCAAGCCATGCCCCTCACTCACCCAGGGTGTCAGAGCCGCTCTCCACCGTCTCATTGACCTTCCTCGCAACTCTGGCCACCGCCTCACCCATTTTCCTCAGCATGCAGACGTGGGTGTCCTTCTGCCAGCCACGAGGCCGGTCTGCTGCTCACAAGGGGCCCTGCACCTGGGAAAGACACAGCAGCATGAGTCGCCTGCCCACCGGCCACGGACTCCCCTCTCAATCTACCCTTCCCAGGGGCCCAATCTGCTGGAAGCCTTCAGGGACAGTCTCAGGACACTCACCTCCTCCTGAGGGGCCCCAAGCCCAGGCCACATCGAGCTGATCTGCTCTTCTGAGGATGGCGGCAACCTGGCCCTACTAGTTTCCTGGAGGATCGACACGTGTGACCTCACCAGACCCCGGGGCCAGGGCCTGAGCCAGTGGCCAGGCGGGTATAAGAACTCGGGTGTGTGCTGGCCTGTGATTCACTTAACAGGCAGGGCAGCAGGAGGAGGCGGTGTGGCAGTGATTTCTACACGCATGGTCTGGAATTTACACGTTTTGAGCACAGCTCCGTGTGATTCCCGTGTGAGCAAGTGTGGATCATGTCTGTGGAATGGGAATTCTCTAATAGGAATTTGGCAAAGATGTATCTTAATAAATTCTGGCTTGCTGACCCCTGCATATTACCTTAACCTGGTCCTGCCTGCCACCGGACCTGAATTTACATCCTAATGCCCTGCTAATGAGTGATCTTACCCCTGTTCTGCTTAATCCCATGAATAATCAATCCAATGTAAATGTGTGCTAATGTCCCTAGTAAAAACCCTGGCTGGGCAAGCCACGAGGCTTTTCCTGAAATGGGAGGAATCAGCCACGTGGCCCAGGTCTCTCTTTCCCCGCGTGTCTCGGTATGAGATTCATACACGCATCGGGTAGCGGTCACCCACGGGTATCGGCAGGTACAATAACCCCCACGACAAGGCGGGGCACAGCCAACTGCAAGGAAGGGACACTCGTCCCTCCACCCCACAGCCTATGAGCTGATGCCCTGCCCACCACCCTCCAGGACAACTCCTCCAGCTCCGGCTTGCCCCGCACACTTCTGCCAGGCTCCTCCTGTGTGCCTGGTCAGAGCTCACAGTCTGGCAGGTCGGTTGGTCTCTAAGAATTCCCTTCCCAAGTATTGGTATAGAGGGAAGTTACCTGTTTAGCCTACAGACCTGATTATCAGCCTGATGCTGAATTTACCTGCAAGACCCCAAGGGAAAGGGGAGATGGGGTAGGGAAATGAGAGAAAGGAAATTGAATTACTAGAGAGATGAGGCTTAAAGAAGGTGAAGAACACAACAACAAATTATAAGGTGTTAAAGAACAAGGAATGCTAGAAACGCTGCCAACTTCACTTACTACAGGGAGGGAAACTGAGGCATAGAGAGGGACTAAATGACTGACCAAGGTCGAAATGAGTAAGTGGCAATAATCAGCTCAGCCCAGCTCCACATTCGGTGCTCACTTCGTTACCAGTCACCCACATCACCAGTGGCAGCGCCCCACAGAGAAAATGAACTTGAGGCCAAGGTCAATGCCACACTTCAACCCCATCTAATTCCAGGTTTGCACAGCACTCAAGGAGCTCTAATGAACTCAATCTGAGGGTCCAAGGCAGAAGAATGTGAGGGGCAGAGAAAAAGGGGGTAAGGATAGAGCTCAGAGCTGTGCATGTGCTCAGCTGGACTGGCAGGGCAGCCAAGGCCGAGCTGGGTTCTGGCCGAGCCCACCCATCTGCTTAGGGGAGAGTTAGCGGTGAGTTCAGTATGTGTGTACGTCTCACCAAGGAGGCTGACATTAAAGGTGTGAAACTCTGTGCAGTGGGAAAAAACTGGTTTTTGAACACAGGCCTAATGCCTAACTCTGCTATTTATTAGTTGAGAAGCCTTGACAATGTATCTTGACTACTCTGAGCCCATTTCTTCATCTGAAGAGATCTAATAATAATTTCACTGTGTTCATACAAAGGTTAAACAAAATATGTATACCTTTCTAGCCCAGAGCCCAGGACACATAGGTACTCAATAAATGCTAATTGAGAGGATAAGGCAATACACATGCAGACATGATGCCAGCATCTAATCCCAGTTTCATACCCATGTGACTTTGAACAAACAACTCAGTGGAACTCATCTTTAAGGCATGAGTAGAATTTTCATCTCTCCACCTCCAGGAAGTCTTCCCTGGTTGCCCCAGCCCTCAGCATTCTTGCCTTCTGAGTTTCAGAAGTACTTGATGCCCTAGCACAAGCCGACTGGGTTGTTAATAAGCTTTTCAAAATTATACACATTTGTCTCCTGAGTTAGCCTGCAGGAAAGCAGATCTACACTGTGCTTTCCACCCGCACTTTACACCACACACTGAAAACAGACGCCCAGTTAGTATTCCTCAATGGTGATGATGATCAACAACCATCATTTGAGTTTCAAATCTAAATACAAGTCAATTTACTCTTACAACAAATCTAAGGCACTAATTGAGAAAGGTCATAAATTCAAATGCCTAACAGTGCCAGGTGGACAATGTACAGCAGGTGAGCCACAGTAGGACAGGAGGCAACGGTGAGAACTACTGCAAACTAGACCCGACACCTTCACCATGCTACCTTTCAGACATCCCCCCAAGCCTGAGTTACAGCAATGTTGCTGGAATCCTCATGACTTAGTCTAACCCCTTCATGAAAGGAAGAAAGAAAGGAAGGAAGGAAGGAAGGAAGGAAAGAAACTGAGGACCCAAGAGGGGAGGTAAATCAGATAGATGAAAACAAAAAAATCTGCCTCTTCTAACTCCTAAACCAGGTCTTCCTATCATACCATGCTCCCTCCTTTCCCCATTTCCAATATTTATCATCAAAAATCACAAACAGTGCTCGCTTCAGCAGCGCATATACTAAGATTAGAAAGATATAGAGAAGATTAGCATGGCCCCTGTGTAAGGATGACACATAAATTAGTGAAGCGTTCCATATTTTTAGAACCTATGCGCCCCAATGTTCATAGCAGCACAATTTACAATAGCCAAGTGCTGGGAGCAACCTAAGTGTCCACAAGCAAATGAGCGGATCAAGAAACTATGGTACATTTACACAATGGGATTCTACGCAGCAGAGAGAAAGAAGGAGCTTATACCCTTTGCAACAGCATGGATGAAACTGGAGAGCATTATGCTAAGTGAAATAAGCCAGGTGGTGAGGGACAAATACCATATGATCTCACCTTTAACTGGAACATAATCAACAAAAGAAAAAAGCAAACAAAATATAACCAGAGACATTGAAATTAAGAACAATCTAACAATAGCCAGAGGGGAAGGGGGAGGGGACAGTGGAAAGAAGGGTTTTCGGGAACTACTATAAAGGACACATGGACAAAACCAAGGGGGAGGGTGGAAGCAAGGGAGGGAGGTGGGTTTGGCTGGGGTAGGGGGAAGGGGTGGGGAGAAAATGCAGACAACTGTAATTAAACAATAATAAAGTGATTTAAAAAAAGAAATTCAAAAAATCACAAACCTGTGTGTATCTACTAGGTACAGGGCATAAAATGAGAGGAAAGAAATACAGGAAATAGCTCTGACTTGTGATTTTGATGAGGAAGAGCTTTCTAAGAAACATCACAGAGGCCATTCTGGCTTCTCAGCAGAGGAGAAAGAGAAGGTAAATCTACAACCTGCCCAGGGTTTGTGCTAACCCTAGTGAGATTGTCTAAACCGCTAACTTTCCGACGCTATGCCTGCAATTCTTCTAGCTGCCACCAGGTGGAAGCAGTTGTGCCTTAGGCCATAGAATCCATTGATGACAACTAGTCATTAAAATCTCACCCCTGCTGGTAAGCTCAGACACCCTATTGTATGGGTCAGAGAATAGATCTTGAAGCAGGAACAGGAGCAACCTGTAAAGTCTGTGAGTTAGAGCAAGTCACTAGGAGAAGGGGCCCAATATTTGTGCTGTACCCCAGAGGAAGCTCAGGGGTACAGCACAGATATGCCATAGCCTCCCAAGAGGTTCCTGCTGCCCAACCTTGCTAACTGGCTAGGAAACCACCCTCCCTTATAAATCTACCTAAAACTACCCCTCCCTCCAAGGGAGAGTTCCTTCATAAAGTTCAGCTGACAATCTCTCTCCCAGGTCAGATGATGAAGGTCTGTCATTCTGTCACAAGCAGGGCTGTGAGATGGGAGAGCGGCAGGGCCACGTGTGGTATAAGACCCAAGATGGGGTAAGCGGGCTCCAAAACTGAGGGAAGAACAAACTTGGAGTGGTAGGAGTCTAGAGTATGTCCCCAAATGGGCTCCTACAAGGTTGTCCAAGCTCATTGATTGCTCCTTTCATCCCGACCCCAACACAGGGCCTCTTTGGCAAAAAAAAAAAAAAAAAGCAAGAATTTATTTAGCATGTAACAGGAACCCAGAGAGAAGGGAGTTTTGAGAAGGGCTAAAAACAAAAAAAACTTGAGGCATCTGGTCAACTCCACAAGCGGGGGGGGGGGGGGGGGGGTAGCAGAAAGAGCAACCCAAACGGGAGAAACAGGAACCACCAGCCCACATGGGTCTGGTCTGGCCTTGGGTACCCAAATCTGATGGCTCTGCTGGCCTCAGCTGCTCCCAGGCGCTGGAGAGCAGCCTTAGAAAATTTTAGGAAAAGCACTCCAGATCCTGGAGATCCTTATGCACAGGGTCCAAACTGGTACTCACACTGCTGCTGTCCCAGTAACACAACCCTCTCCACACAGCCCCCGGCTCCACTTTCCTCAGAGTGTGTAGGAAATCTTTAAATCCAACAAATATCTACTGGGCAACGCCTACAAGGACTACAGCTACACTCTTTTGAGGAGTAAAGTACAGAGACAGGATATGGGCCAGAATAAGCTTCCCATTGGGTAAGAGAGATTTAGTGGCAGGAGGCAGAATGAGTCAGATGCTAGCAGGGCAATGACACCGTGCCCAAGGAGTGTGTGCCCTCCGCCATGAAGGCACACAGCAGGGCTGGGAGGAGGGAACAGAGAGAGGGGCTGAGCAGAGGTACCCCATATGATGAAAGAAAAAGACAGGCAGCCAGTCTGTCCCCAGATTACTGGGGAAGGGGGTTGAAGGCCCTTCTGTAAGTCTGTCCTCTGTTTCTCTGCAGGGAGCTCTGGAGAGACTTTTGGGGACAGCAGATTAAACCAACCAAAGTTTCAGAAAGTTATCAGTGTTGTGAGCAGTCCCGTTTGTAAAATGAATATAGCATCTTCGTCACTGGGTTGTTTTACATGGTAAATGACATATAACTTTTGCGAAAGGTCTTTTGCAAACTGTTAAGCACTTCCCACACAAGGTATTACCAATAGATTATTAAACAGGTACAGTAAATTAGAATAAACTGGGTGCTGGGTGCCAGGGAAAAAAAAGGCGCCCTGCTTTATGAGAGCTGGCAACACGGCCCCCCTGTACCCATAACCTCATTTCACCTGCACAGGAGGCTGGAAGAGGGGACATTTTTGCACAAATCCTGAGAGTAGCCCCCTGCCGTGGCTCCCGCCCTCACCAGTAAGAACTCTACCTTATCTTGAGCCCCAAGATCTGTGCAAAGGAGCTGCTGCGACACCCCGTCCACACCAGCTGCTCCTATATTTAGTTACTGGTGTAGTCACTTGGGAACTTTAGAGCCTGGCAGCCGCTCGGAAGAGCAACCCGAGCCTCCTGAGCCATGTGTACAAGCTCCCCCAACGTTGGCTCCAGCGGGTCTCCTGGACCACACCAATGGGACAGCCGATGGGGAGGTGAGACCTGGCGGGCTGGATGGGACCCAAGTAGCCCAGAAGGCCCACTCGAAGCCAGAACACAGTTGACCCAGTTTTCCACCCAAGGGAAAGGAGCCCGCTGGGGAGTGAGCTGAACCGGCTGGCGCCTTGTTTTTGAGCCATGGGGTTCACAACGTCTGCGCGTGCTTCCCTATAGGCATTTAAGCTTCCTCGGGCTGTGCCTCCCAGGACTGAGCCAGGTGGCTAGGCTAGGGTCCCCACGCTTGGTGCAAGGGGCCCGCCTCACCAGTCTACCCCACCCCCCGACGCCCGCAGCCAATGGCTCCTCGTCGCGGCCCCGCTGTCTCGGCAGGCGGGGACTGGAGAGAATAAAGCAGGCAGAGGAAAGAATGTTCGGATCAAAGAGGGCCGGGGACTCCCGCGCCTTCCGGAGGCCGAGAGGCACACCTTGGGGCGCGCGTCTGCAGTTCCCCAAAGCGCAAGCAAACACCGAAAGTGTCACTTCAGGAATGAAGTACACAACAGCTTGTCGCCGCAGGGGCTCCTCCCGCGGGGAATGGAGGCCCGCCCGGGACTGCTTCCCCGAGCTCCCCATTCCCTGGCACCGCTGCGCCCACTCCCCCGAACCAGCCCCAGTCCAGCTGCAGTCTGTGAGCATGAGCCGGTGTGGCGCTGGGCCCCTGGACTCAGCAGAAGCCCCAGATGGTGCACCGCTGCTCTTTGCACCAGGTGACCTGGGGGAGGGGAGGGGACGCTGCAGAAATGGGGACACTTCTCTACCTCTCTCCCCCAACCCCTCCAGCGCTTAGCCTCAGACTACGTTTACTTTGCGGGGCACAAAGCGTGGGGCCCCGATCCGGGCGGCTTTCTGCTACACTTACGGCGACAATGCCTCCTAGCGCCCTGCGCAGCGCAGTCACGCTCCCTCGGCCGCCGGCGGCGCCCCATGCAACAGCAGCGTGTTGGAGCCGGCAGGGAGGGGCGTGTGGGCTTGGGCCCTGAGCGCTCGGCCGCCCGGCCAATCGCTGCACCAGGACAGGCTCCGGGGCGGGAGGAGGCAGCGGGCCCGAGTCGCGCGCAACTCAGGAGCGCGAGGGTGTCCTCACGCCGCGCCCCGGAGCGGCGCGCGGAAGAGCGGCGGCGCGCCCTCGTGGGTGGATCCGCTTTGTGTGCGGCTTCTGGAGGGAAAACGCTTGGAAGCGCAGGGTGTAGACGGGAACGCGGGACTGAGGCTGAGTTGAATTAGCCGGATCTGGGTGCTCTTGAGAAATGTGAAGATGGGGAATAGGAAACTTTTCACGTGATGGCTCCAGGCGCCCACTCAGGTTTTTAGAGACAATAAGTCTGGCTACACTGTTACTTAACCTCTCTAAATCCCAATGTCCCCATCTGTAAAATAGGAATTAAATAGGAATTAAATATATAAATACCTACTTCACAGGGTCATTGGGAAGATGAATACATGAAATGTTGAAGTCAGGGAAGGGTAGCTGCTTCACAGGTCTTAATTTATGGAAGACTCACCATATACTCACTAGCAGTTTCTATGGGGAAGATGAAAGAAATCAGGCCCCTAACTCAACCAGTGAGAACGATCAACGAGCCAAATGCTCTAATAAACGGAAACATGTATTAAATGTGTGGGAGTCCTGAAGGAAGAACATTGAATCCTGCCTCCGGGGACCGGGGCAGTGAGGTAAGGAACACACGTCCTCCTGTGTCTTGATGGATATTATGGATTGAATTGTGTCTCCCCAAAAAAGAAAGGTGGAAGTCCTAACCCCAAGTATCTAAGAACGTGACTTTATTGGCAAAAAGGGTCAGTGCAGATATAAGATAAGGTCATACTGGAGCATGTAGGGGTGACTGGTGAGACCCATAGACAGAGATGTGTCCTGTGACAATGGAGGCAGAGATTGCAGTGATGCTTCTACAAAGCAAGGAACCCAAAGGATCATAGGCAAGGACCACATGCTAGGATGAAGCAAGGAACAGATTCTGCCTCAGAGCATCCAAAAAGGAGGCAACTCTGCCAACACTTTGATTTCAGGCTGCTAGCTTCCAGAACCATGAGGGAATACATTTCTCTTGTTTTAAGCCAGCCAGCTTGTGGCAATTTTTCACAACAGCCCTAAAAAACTAATACAATTGGGTGAGCAGGCCTAAAAGGAAGGCATTTAGAAACATCTCCAAAGAAAGTCTTTCAAAACTGAATGCCTATCTGGCCAAATAGTTCAGTTGGTCAGAGTGTCATCCCAATATGCCAAGATCGTGGGTTCGATCCCCGGTCAGGGAACATACAAAAATCAACTAATAAATGCATAAATAAGTAGGAAAACAAATTGATGTTTCTGTTTCTCTCTCTCTCTCATCAATTAAGGAAAAAAAAAAAACTGAATGCCTAGCATAGGCAAGGCTCCGTGTCTTGGGTATACATACCAAGATGAATCAGACACAGCCCTGCCCTCAAGCAGTTATCACTGGTGAGGCTGCCTGAGCAGCCATGTTTTTTGACTCCTTCCCAGGAAGACTATGGAAACTTTTCCCCAAACTCATCATCACTGTATCTCTGCAACGTCTATACCAGGTACCATATATAAAAAATAAATGGATTGAGTTCTGTTATGCCCAAGCCAAGATCCTTATTACTCTAGAAAAAGCAGACCCTGCTACTTCCGTTTCACTTAAAATCAGCCTTAAATTTCTGGCCAGTGTCCACAAGTGGATGTTTTACCTCCCCTGCTAGGCCATACAGAGACCTGAGAGCTAGTACAGTGCTCCTGTGCATGTGGTAAGGGCCCAGTAAACATCACCAACTGATGACCCCAGTCTGGGGTGCTCTACATCCATGCTTAACCTTACTCAGTGCCTCTCCCAGGAATTTCACCCTGGCCCCTCCACCTCCACGAGGACAAGATTCCTCTCCAGCTCAGGTGCCATTTCTTCTATTCCTAGTGTGTTTGCTGCTCCAGAGCACTTACAGCATCGTGCCCTTATGTGCCATCTCTGCACATCTTTTCTCCCAAGGCTTGCCTGATTTCAAATAGACCAGAGCTTGGCACATGGTAAGTGCTTATATCAGTCAGCAATTTTTCTCCTGCATAATAAGATACCCCAAAACTTAGAAGTGGCTTAAAACAATAACTACTTGGTAGTTATTGTAGTATGATTTTATGGCTCAGCATTTTAGGTTGGGTCCAGCTGGGCAGTTCTGGCCTCAGCTGGACTCCTACATGCATCTGGAGCCAGTGGCTAGGCAGCCAGAGGCCTCTGCTTCTGGGAGTGGCTGACTGTCAACTGAGGTAACTGGGCCACGTCTCTCATCCACCAGCAGGCTAGCCCAGGCTGGCTCACGCCGAGCTTCAGAGTTCCAATAGCAAGCGTGGAATCAGGAAAGGTCTCTTAAGGTCTAGGCTCAAAACTGGCACTACATCACTTCCATAGTTGCATTGGCTACACCAAGTCACAAGTCCAACCCAGGTCCAACGGGTTGGGGAAATAGACTCCATGTTTGGATGGCAGGAACAGCAAAGTCACATTACAAGGAATGTGGATATAGGGATGGGTAGGGAATTGAAGCTGGTTTTGCAATTTACTGCAGTGCTCAGTACACATTCCCACAATTCCTAGTGGACGCTCAGTAAATATTTATCGACAATTCTGAGGTTTTCAATGATGATGTTTACAGATTTCATTGAACACAACCAATTGGCAAAATTTTATCTCTTACAAAACATCCATTGCCACTTTTAGTTTCAGAATAACAAAGGAGGGGCTCAGAAAGACAGAGCTGTGTAAGGGGAAGCCACATTAGGGATTCTCAGCTGGCTTGAACAGGTTTCTCCAAAGAAACACAGAGCATCTTTGGAGGCCTGGGCTCCTTAGGGCCCTGGTCCAAGCCTGGTCACCTTGGCTGGGAGCCATATACTCTTCACCTATAAAAAGAAAGAGGCTTAGATGTTTGCCAGGGCTTGCACATAGCCCCCATCAATGCCTGAAAGCCTTGCAAACTGCCCGCCAGATGGGAAGCCTCTTGTTAAATGACAAAATTGTCATCTGTCTGTTTCCCGGTGGGTTTACCCCTTGCTGAGAAAGAGAAATTCCCTGGGCCCTTGTGGAAGGGTCCCTATCCGATGAGCAGAGAGAGCAGCTCCCTTCAATGACGGAGAGCCCCGAGGAGAACCCTTCCTGTCTAACAATGGCTAGAATCAGTATCGAGGCCTGTCAGTGGAGGGGAAGAGGGAAGAGCTGAGAAGGGCTTTAGGTTTGGCGATTTGAAAGTTGTTCGTGAACATGTCTTGAGCCTCAACTAGGTGACGATGAGAAAACACTAAAAGCGCACAGCCACTTAGTGCGCAGCAGGTACTGCTCTAAGCATTGTACATGCTTGCTCATTCGCTCCTCAGGACAGCCCTCGCCATTCTACACATCCCTCCCCGACACGGGCCTGCTGGTCTCAGGCTCCAACCACAGTGGAAATGAGACACGATTTGTGGCTACTTTGATCCTTCCCCTGGGCAGAGTTCATCACGTGCTCATCTTCCCTCCCAAGCCTTTCTGCATGTGGAAATCCCGTTGGGCCCTCCAGTGAAAGCTATGTTTTCCCTTTAAGAACTCCCAGTCGAGATATCTCAGTGCTCACCAAATGGTGTCTCAGCCTGAGGGAACCTCTCATTTCCTCCTACGGTGTTTGAACAGCCGGATCTTCCTGCCCTGGAAATACATGCACCCCATTAAATTTTCAGATGCTTGAAAGACACTAAAAGCTCTCTGAAGACAATGAGCAGGTCTTTTTCATCCTAGAATCTCTCTTTGATGCCCAGCACAGTACTTGCATCTAGAACTAGATCAGTGTTTTTCGATTCTTAAGTCATTGCCTGCTAGCAGGTTGAGAAGTCAACTAACTTAGTGAGTGTATTAGTTATCTATGGCTGCATAAGAAATTATACAAAACTTAGTAGCTAAAAACATTTTCTGTACCATGATTTATATTGGTCAGGAATCTAGGCATGGCTTAGCTGGGTCCTTTGGCTCTAACTTTCTCATAGTTTCTTGCGGCTTGGCTGGGAAGAATTCTCTTCCTAGTTCACTCACTGGTCACTAGCAGGATTCAGTTCTCCTGGGCTGATGGACTAATACCACAGGGCCTCACAAGCTGTTGGCAAGAGGCCTCCCTCAGGTCTTTGCCATGTGGGTCTTTCCATTGAGCTTTCTTCAGCATGGCAGCTTACTTCACCTGAGCAAGCAAGCGAGAGGGCAGGAAGGGACCAAGAGACACAGAAGAGACCAGCGTCTAGAAATGCGAGGGAGGGGAAAGGGTAGAGAAAAAGAGAACAGTCAGGTGAGGACCAGAAAGTGTCCACTGAACGTGACATCAAAGCAGCTTCTGTGCAATGCAGACCAAACTAAAGAGGCTGAAGAGGGAATGAATGGGAATGAGAGAACGACCAGCAAGAGAGTGCAGACAACTCCTTCAGGACGCGCGGCCAGAACCAAAGGAGGACAACGTGGCCAGAGCTAGGAAGGGCCTTAGGTAGGACCTAGGGAGGGATGTTTAAATGCATAGAGACTGGGGCATGTTTAAACTCTAATGCCAAAAACTCAGTGGACACAGTTGGACACAGAAAAACACAGGCCTAAACTCTGAAGCCCCTCAACCTTGTCTTTATAGCATACGGTGGAGCCTTCTGGATAACCCCATGTCTTAATCTGCTCATGTGACCAGAACAAAATACCACAGACTGGGGGGTTTCAACCACAGAAATTTATTTTCTCACAGTTCTGGTGGTGGGGAGTTCAAGAGGAAGGTGCTCGGTGCTTTGGTTTCTGGTGAGGTCTCTGTTCCTGCATTGCAGATGGCCACCTCCTCACTGTGTCCTCGCATGGTGAAGAGAGATCTCTGGTACCTCTTCCTCTTCGTATAAAGGGACCAGCCCTGTTGGGTTAGGACCCTACTCTTATGACCTCTTTTAACCTCAATTACATACCTAACGGTCCCATCACCGTACATAGTTGCATTGGGGGTTGGGGTTTCAACACATGAATTTGGGGGGGATGTAATTCAGTATGCAGCACCCATGTGCTCATTTGTCTATCTTCTGCTAGGACAGCTATTTGACATTTTGTGGACCTTATTGAAACTGCCAAGCTGGAGCTCACTCCACCTAACCACACCCCTCCCTTCTGCCCCTGCATTTTCCCTCCTCTGACCAGGAAGGTGGAAACTCATAGGAAGGATATCGTTAGGATAGTTCCCTGGTGATCAAATTACAAAAAGTTCTTCTGGAAGGAGGAAGGAGTCTGGAGTTTCCAAGAGAAACACGCTGATACCAAGTCCCAGGGGTGGCCCAGTGTGACAACTGTAGGAACACATGTAATTCCCATCAAGGATGCCCCAGAACACACTTTTAGCTTCAGCTGTCCGGATATGTCACAATAAAAGTGAGTTTTTAGGACTACAATATGCACTCTTCCCCCAAGTCCTTTTAACCTCTAACCATCGAACAATCCCGCCCCTGTGTATTCCTGCACTCCTCCTGACCCCGAATGTCTACTGATCATTTACTTCAACAGATACTTACTGAGCAGCCACATATGCCAGGCACCGTGCTAGTCCCTGGAGAGAAACAGAGGACTTAACAGGCTGCTTTCAGGCATGCACAGTCTAGAGGAGAAGCAGATGTTAGTTAAATGATCACAATTACAACGATACAGGTCATGTGGAGATGAGGCACACAGTGGTATGATGGCCTCTCGCAAGGAGGTTGAGCCTCGGCAGAGAAGGGAGGGAAGGCTGCCCTGAGAACATTCATCTGAGTGGGGTGGGAAGGATGGGGGGAAGAGCCAACTAGGCGGCTATTAGGGAATATAGCAGTTTTCTGTGTTGCCTATAAAAAAACCGTGACAAATTTACACAGCTTTTTTTTAAACAACAAAGTTAGCAACTTAAAACAATGCAATTATTATCTACAGATTTGCGGGTCAAGAGCCTAAGGCACGACTTAGCTGAGGGCTCTGCACGGCTCTAGTCAAGGTGTGAGGCAGGGCTGCATTTTCCCATGGGGGCCTGACTGCGGACCTGAGGGTGGGTCCACTTCCAGGCTCGCTCAGGTTGTTGATAGAAGTCATTTCCTTGAGACTGTAGGACTCGGGGCAGTTTGCTTTTTCATGGCTGGCAATGGCGGTGGGATGGAGGGAGGCTAGAGTGAGTCTGTGAGCAAGATGGAGTCTTACATAACATAATCACAGGAGTGACATTCTGTCATCTCTGCCATATTCTATTGGTTAAAAGCAAGTCACAGGTTCCACCCCCACTCAAGGACCTGAACACCAGGAAGTGAAGATCACGCAGATCACCACGGAGAACAACCAGGCAAAGGGACTAGAGTGTGCAAAGGCCCTGCGGTGGGAGGGAACGTGGTCTTTTGGAGGAACAGGAGCACATTACATGAGAGGAAGGAAGGTAGGACATGAGGCCAGAACAGATCCCAAGAGTAAGGGCAAGCCATGGCAAAGAGGGTGATGATGCAACCCAATACACCTTGCCACTGCTGTCGCCCCAGCGCTTCTGAGCCTAATTCAGTGTGGACGGATGAATAAGCCATCCAAATCCAAAGAACTGGATACAAGGAGTTGTCATGAAGGCAGGTGAATCCCATGGTTGGGTGGAAGCTCCACAAGTTATGCCCTTGTTCACCCCATAACCTAGAGTAGGGTCAGACCAGGAGCGAGTAAATGAATTAGTTGATGGACGAAAGCCAAGTAGCTTGTCCAGAGCCTGCACAGAGAATCAAATCTCCAGTCACTGAGTCAGAGTTTTCTACTCTGAACCCGACAGGACCCACCCAGTCATCATAAAGAATTCCTCTGAAAACCCTCAGCTCCGCCCAAGAGAAGGCAAAAGCTCCTGGGGCCAGAGCACCTGTCTCAACTTGGTGAGCACCCACTCTCGGCTCGCAAGCTCTGTAAACCATGTGCCTTGCCTCTAGGCTGTGGTTTGGCACAGAGCATCACACACCACTCACTATTTGGATGACAGTGCATTTCCACTTCCAAAATGCTCTCTCTGGCTGGGGCCCAAGCTATCAGAACCAGGCACATGCCACTGCATGTGGTGTGGCCTTAAGCATGCTGCCCACTTTCGACTCGCAGGCCAGGGGCAATACAGGGAGGGTTGTAACTATGAAGAATCTTCTACTAAATACTGGGAGGGAGAGAGAGCGAAAGACAGGGACTGAGGTGTTGAATTGTAGTAAATAGGCAGATAATAAATTGGCTTCAACGGAGGACTTTATTATGCCTAAGGAATTTTGAAGAAACCATTCCTTGTTTTCTGAAATCTGCAACTACAGACTTTTGCGGGAAGCACCTGACAAGACTGACAAAGGAGAAAATGCTGAGGCTGAAACACAGTCCCTCTGGCACACACGCTGCTTTCCTACCTGGCCCGGTTCTCCCAGCCTCATGGCCACTGGCACCTTCTTGGATCCAGTTGGTGCCTAACCACCACTCCCATCAGCCAGACCTTGGTTGGGCCTGACATTTAGTCCTCCGGAGAGCACTCTGGGAATGAGAGGCTCCCCTTTATTTTTCAGATGTGAGAACATGTTCAGAGCTCACGGTCATACAGCGGGGCAGGTGGAGAGCTGGTATTGGAGCCAAGGTGCGTCTGCTGTCGAACCCTGTGCACAGTGCACTGTTTCTAACCGCAGTGAGGGACCAGAGGATTTCCAGAGATACAGCCGGTGACCTTGGGCAAACTAGCTTCTCTGAGGCTACCTTCTCATCTGTAAATAGACATAACACCTATCCTTTTATGGCAGCTGGGAATATTAGAGATAAGATCTCTAGAAGGCCTAGTAAAGCACCTGACTCAGCCTAAATGCCTATATGTTATCTGTAATTATCACCACCTTCTGAACATGTTTTGTCTCATGTTTCAGGAGCTCAGGAAATGGCTACTATTCATCCCCCAATGAGTTCGGTAGATGTGACAATAAAGAGTGGATGCCCACCCGGCTGGTGTAGCTCAGTGGATTGAGCGCGGGCTGGGAACCAGAGGGCCCCGGTTCGATTCCCAGTCGGGGCACATGCCTGGGTTGCGGGCCAGGTCCCCAGTGAGGGCCATGTGAGAGGCAACCATACATTGCTCTTTCTCCCTCCCTTCTCCTCTCTCTGAAAATAAATAAATAAAATCTTAAAAAAAAAAAAAAAGAGTGGATGCCCAGGGAGCATCTTGTCCTCTTTTCAATGCAGGAGGCCAGCGGGTGCAGGAGGAAGTGCATAGGATGGCCAGCCAGAAGCCTGAGCACAAGTCCCAGCTGTATGAGTCCTGGCTGTATGACCTCAGAGAAGTCATAACCTTGTTGAGCCTCAGTTTCTTTATCTACAGAAGATAGGTAAGAGTAATAAGCCGCTCACCTCCATCACAGGGCTGTGGCTCAGCTTAACGTGAGATAATGGTCTGAAAGTGCTTTGGAAAAGTGTTATCCAAAGGTAATGGGCTATTACCTTTATGATGATACAGATCTAGTGTGGGTGGCCTCATTATAGAGGGTGGGGAACAGCCTTCCTCTGCCCCTGGGAAAGACAGAACCAGAGAGAATAGAGCACCAGGTGATGACAGGGGAGTTGGAAGGAGTGAGTTTTGGAAAGCCAGGGTGGCTAAGTAGTGGTATAACAGACTATAGGAAGAGCACATGTGGGCTGGAGATACTCAGGCCACTTTCATTTTTTTAAAACTCAAGTTATACTAATAAATGTTAAAAGTTCCAAGAAAGAGTTGCCCCAGTATGATGTATTTCACATGTTCAACCCTAGCAGTACATCAGTTATGGACCGTCTGTGAGGTCACAGTGTATTGACAGCTTCCCAGTCCCCAAAGACCCAGAGAACATTCAAAGATAAGATTCTTCTCCCAATTCCAATGTGTGGGTGTTTTCCTCACCACCAAGCAAGTCTGCAACACCAGCTGGGTGTCCTATTTTCAACTCAATTCTGACACTAACTACCTGGAGACACTGTCAGATCCCACAGGTTATGGACTCAGTCCTACAACACCGCACTCTGTGCCCCCACTTCAGGTGCCAATTACAAGCCCAAGTTGTCACCTATGCTTTTGATAGAATGGCTGTAGATTGGAGATTCTAATTACTCCTTCCTTCGGTTTAATTAATTTGCTAGAGCGACTCACAGAACTCAGAAAACATTCTATTTGCTAGATTATTATAAAAGGCTATAACTTAGGAACCGCCAGATGGAAGAGATGCAAAGGGCAAGATACCAGGCAAGGGCGCAGGGCTTTCACGCTCTCCCTGGGTGTGCCACTGTCTCCAAATCTTCAAGTGTTCATCAACCTGGAAGTTCTTCAAACTCCTCTCCTGGCCCTCAGTCCTTTTTGGTTTTTTATGGAGGCTTCATGACAAAGGCAAGATTGATGAATCATGGGCCATCAGTTACTGATCTCAATCTCCAGTCCCTTTGCCCTCCCTAGAGATCAGGGGTGTGGGGCTGAAAGTTCCAACCCTCCAATCACGTGGTCGGTTTGGCTCTCTGAGAAGTGAAGGAGTTGCTGTTTTACTTGGGTTGAACACATGTCTCAGCCTCAGTTTCCTCATTCACAAAATGGGAAAATAGCTATGTTGACAGTGCCCAGCATTATCTTTTCAATTCCGTCTTGGGCACATTGTGGGCAGAGGCAATGCTGCCTAGAGCAGCAGTTCCCAAAGTGTGGTCTGGAGATTCCCTTGGGGTGAAGGGTCCCTGAGACCTTGTCTAGGAACCTGTGAGCATACCTCGTTTTCAACTACATACCTGTATGAGTCTGGGTTTTCTTCATATACCTGAATCAATACATCACAACACACTGAATGCAGAAACAGATGTGAGACTCCAGCTGTCTTCTACTAAGCAGACATTCAAATGTTTGCAAAATGTAAAACAATGCCATTTTTCTCACTTATTTTGGGAGGGAAATATAAGTTTAAAAATAAAATACGTTAACATATAATGACATTTTATGAATTAAAGAACACTTTAAAAATTGTTTTAATTTTAGTACAGTAATTAGCAATAGATATAATCCACACAAGCAACAGCTCTTTGGGATCCTTAATAATTTTTAAGAATGTAAACTTTAAGACCAAACTTTCAGATCAAAAAAGGAGTCTTTCCTGGAGGAAAGAATAGGGTCTCAGATCTAGATTTTTTCAGGTACCTCGTGGTCCTGACCTTTCCCTGTATTCAGTTTATCGCTAACTCAATACTCATCCCCGTGACATGGGTCGTGATTACTGGTAATCTCTCTTTTCTTAATGTTTATACGTTGCATTATGTGTGTATATAGAGGCTGTCTCCAGAAGGATACACAATAAACTGGTACCAGTAGGTTCCCCCTGGAAAGGGGAATTGGGAAACTGGGAGGCCGTGACTCCGTAAATCTTTCTGTTCTGATTTTTTAATACATCATGTATTGCCTATATTTATTATTCAGCAATTAGAAGTAAAACTACACTTTTGTTTAGATGGTTAGGAAGCAGAAGTCGGCTCAAGTAAAGTAGTGCTGACTGACAAAAACAAACCAAACAGTAAAGTTTTCTGCGCCTACCTTGGCGGGGCTCACAAAAACTTCGCGCGGGTCCCCTCGCGTTAGCTTCTGGCCGGCGTGGGACGGAGGTGGGGAGGGACGGTCCTCCCCGCCCACGGCCCCGCCCCCTCGTAGCCTCGGCCCCGCCCATAAACGTCACTTCCGGTAGAACCCCTTCCTCGAACTCCCTCTGGCTCCCGCCTTCGCCCGCTTCCGGTCGTCGTCGTCGCCGCTGCTGCCGCTGCTGCTGCTGCTGAAGCTGCAGGCAGAGGCCGGAGGATCGGGCGGCGGCGGCGGCGGCGGCTGAGAGGGCGGCGGCGGGAGCGAAGCGGGACGAAGGAGCGAGAGGAAGCCTGAGAGGAACGAGCGGAGCGCGCTCAGTCCCGCCTGCTCTCCCGCGCGCCGGAGGATCCGGAGTAGCCCGGGCCCCCAGCCGCTGTCGCCGCCGCCGCCGCCCCCCGCCCGCCCGCCCGCCCGCCCGCCGGACAAAGCCCGAGAGCCCGCGTCCAGAGCCATGTCCTCGTCCGCCGGCAGCGGCCACCAGCCCAGCCAGAGCCGCGCCATCCCCACCCGCACGGTTCCCATCAGCGACGCCGCGCAGCTACCTCATGACTATTGCACCACGCCTGGGGGGACGCTCTTCTCCACCACACCGGGAGGTGAGCGCTCGCCGCGGCGCCCGGCACCGTGCGGTCCACACCCTGGAGCTTGCAGCCAGCTGCCTCCTCTGCGTCCCTCTAGCCTCCCGCCACTGCCCTTTAACTTAGGGCGTGTCCACGCTGGGCCTCTCCCTTGGGACAACTCCCCCGACCCGACCTGCCCAGCTCCACCAAAGCCCCGTGGGGCTTCTTTCGGGAACCTTAACTTCGCGTTCTCTCTTGCCCGAAACTCGGTGGAGCGCGCGCCCACTCTGGAAACGTGGCTGTCCTGTCGGGGGTGGGACAAGGGCCCCTGTTCCCGCTTCGTGGCAGGTTTTTGCGCTCGACCTAGTTTTCTCCTCCCTCGGCGCCTCCCGGGCAAATTCGTGTACACTTGGCCTTGCACTCACTCCGCATTACCTCTGCTTCTTGCATGTTGTGCGTTTGTGCACGTTAATGCTGGATTTTGGAGCTGTTTGCTAGGCCTTTTTAGAAAGGAAGTTGGGGAAAGTAATTCGCTCTTGGGAAGGGACCCCGCGATGACTTGTTTTGTTGGTTTCGGAACACAAGGAGGAGGCTGGAATGCGGAGCGTGGAAGCCTCGCCCAGCGCTATCCTGCTTTGACAGCATTGTTTACTTGGCCGACGAGGCCTCACGGCCGGGGGGGGGGGGGAGTCCGAGAGTGATAAAGTCATGCTCAAGTGATAGCCAAAGGAAAGGAAATGGGGGTGGTAGGGCGCTGGCAGACTTCGGGTAGGATTTTGGCAGCGGCGCGTTTGGAGATAGAGTGAAGAGGCCATTATCAGGACGGACAGCCTGGTCAGTGAGATTGCTTGATTTAGAGGAAGGGGCAGAGCAGAAGGAGGTTCCTGGCCATTGCTTTTCAGAGTAAGACCAGGAACTGTTTACAAGGGAGAACACTGGGGTAGAGGTGAAGTTTTGAATTGGTCACGGAAAAGGGAACTCAGAGGTTGTGTGTCCCCGACTGGGCTCTTCTCCAAAGGGAGGAGACTGGAAAGCGATCTTGAGGGACCTTACTGAAGGGAACGGTGCTTCATTTTTTAACTTCGGAACTTTGCGTTCTCTTGGTGATGGGGTGCCGGGTCACTAGAGGGCTGGGGCTGCGCTGGCAGCCCCTGCATTCTCCGAGGTTGCTAGACCGCTCCTGCGGCTTGGACTCGCCGGTTGCCCTGCAACCAATCCCGCGCTGTTAGACCTCGGCGGTCCTTGAATCCCTCGCACAATAGCGAGGGACCGTAGAGTAAGAAGACCTTGCCAACAGGGGATAAAAATCTGAGAGCTCCACAGGGCAGTCTAGCCAGGCCATTCCAGGGGAGGGGTGGCTGGCCTGGGAGACTTTAAAATGACCCAGGCCGGAGAAGTTCATGATGTGTACGGACAGCTGGGTTTAAGAAAGGTTAAACTGCAGAACAGTGGAGATTTTAGTGAGATGGCTTACCTCATTGGAGAAGCCTCCCTCCTGACCTGATCTATTCAAGGCCGGCCCCTGAGCATGTTTTTAATCATGAAGGATTTTGGCAGACCAGAATTTGCTCCAGATAGCGTTGCCTTGAACTTGAACGGACAGCTTTTAAGAAATGGATATAGTTTTCTGAGGTGATGGAAAGGAATTTGTAACTTCCAGAATTCTTTGTGGTTAGTAAATGCCTGTGCTTCCAACAGTTCAGATCATATGTCATAGTAACGATTGCAGCTGAGCTATGTATTTGGGGAAGGGATTAAACTTTTAGCTATACAGTAGCGATTTTCAACCTTTCTCATCTCATGGCACACGTAAAGTAATTACTGAAATTCTGCAGTACACCAAAAATATTTTTTGCTGATCTAACAACAACAAAAAAAGGCATAATTTTGGTTCATTCACACCGGATGGTTATTGTTGTGTTGGCTGTTGTCATTTTTTGACAATCTAGGGGAAAAGAGGTCAGTGCCCCTGACTAAATAGTCAGTTATTGCATACTTTAAAAGTTCTTGCAGCGCCTGGCTGGTGTAGCTCAGTGGATTGAGCGCGGGCTGGGAACCAGAGGGTCCCGGTTCGATTCCCAGTCGGGGCACATGCCTGGGTTGCGGGCCAGGTCCCTGGTGAGGACCATGTGAGAGGCAACCATACATTGCTCTTTCTCCCTCCCTTCTCCTCTCTCTGAAAATAAATAAATAAAATCTTAAAAAAAAAAAAAAGTTCTTGCAGCACCGTGGTTGAAAATCACTGCTATATACTAATCATTATTCCCCTGAGGGAAGAGACACAGATGGGCACCCTTTTGGCATATTTCAAAGAATCAAACTAGCATGCTTTTAAAATAAGGGCATAGTCCTTAGGCTTTACTTTAAAGATAGAATCCAGTCTAATAGTCTGGATTAGTTCCTAAAATGCTTAGAAAGGTTCTGCCAGAACTACTGATTCATTTATCCTTCCTCCCAACACAACCACTGCTTTCTCAAATATCTCTTACCCTGTCTCCAGATAGTTTCTATGCCGTTTTTTTTTTTTTGTTTCAGATTTAAATATTTATCATGTTAGCTCATATATTATTATATTAATCCTGTATTTATTGGTATAATACATTCTGATCTTTGGATTTTTAACACAAAGACTTACATAACGTGTTTAGAGGATATAGTACTGTTGCAATTGGATTTAATCACTATTTTATAACAGTTAATACAGTGCTGTTTAGCTATTCAATAACTCACTGATTTAATTTTCCCCTCATGGTCTGTTCATTTCTCTTGTTGCATTCCTCTCCCCTGCCCCCATGTAATTTTATTTCCCAGAACCAAGGTAAGATAGGTTGTTACTCGGTTTCCTCCAGACAACTGAATTAATGTTGTTAGGTGTCTTAAGTGAGTTTTGTGGGCCCAGCGCAGCACTTTGCACAAAAGGGAATACAGACAAAAGTAGGAAATGCAGCCCTTGCTCTGAATGCTCTTCATTTTATTGATGAATGTTGAGGGTGGATAGGATTTTTAGTTCTAGAACAAAAAATTTGAATAAGTGCTAGCTTACATATTTCAGACTTGAAAATGGTTAGAAAAATGAGAGTCAGTAGGCTCGTATTGGAAAACTCTATTTACTAGTAAGGAAGGGAATTAGCATTTCCTGTCTCAGACCTGGGGAGTATCTTACACATGTCAGAACATTCCAAAGTAATAGTTGATGTGCTGAATGCCCGAAATCACAGGTGGCAGACACAAGGCCCTCCACCCTGTTTTATCCAGCCCTCCAGTTTGTTTCTACCCAGCGGCAGCACCGACCTCTTGCTTAACTGTCAGGAGTAGTTACATTCAAACAGTCCTAAAATTACACTGGGCCCTTTGAAGGCAGTCGTTAGGCTGATGTGGCCCCTGGTGAAAATGAGTTTGACACCCCTGCCCTAAATGATCACATTGGGCAAGGACATTCGATTTCCCCCCTTTAGTCCTTTATTCATTGGGGATCAGAGGATACAGCCTACCCTTGAAAAAGTTCCTCAAAATTGCCTTCCTGCGGTTTGAGAAAGGAGAAGTGGGTGAAAACACACTTGCTGTAACCTCTTAAATTTCTCGTGTTGCTTTTCTAATTATTAGGGAAGAGGAAAATTTTTGTTGAATAAATTCCAGGCAAAAAAAAATGCCCTTGGATTTTACTTTAATTTTGGTTCTTTGAGAAGCTACTTCTAGCCTCAGTGGAAGGTAAAGTTATTATAGTTGGCTTCACTTTGATGACACTGGTTAGCTGAGAGAAACTGAGGCCCAGAGAAATGGAGTAACTTGTTTGTGAGTGTCCTGCTAATTAACAGCAGGTAGCCTCGAATTTAGTGTCCTCTCCCTATCCCAGTTTTCTCCTTCACTGTCATAAAATGTCTATTTTACCGAGAAAGGAAGCTTTCCAAATATTTAAAGAGACCTTTCTGTCTCTGGAATGCTAGCTAATGTGGTTCTGCTACCTTATTCCTTTTGTAAGTTCTCAACTGTCTGCTTCAGGGAGACTTGTGCTCTGGGGAATGAGCAGAAACATAGAGACCTCTTTCAGCCTTTCTTTCTGCCTTTCCCCCTGCTCCCCCTGCACGACAGCGTCATCAGCTGTGGAAAAGTATGCTGTTGCCATAACAAGGGCACCAGAGGGGAACTAACCGTGATGGTCTGAAGTCTTGTTCCTGCCTTTGCTCTACTCTCTCTCTCTGCCAGCTGGGAAGTTGCCGTGATTGGTTCACTGGGCCAGAATTACCTGAGGCCATTGAAAGGGTCTAAATAAAGGAGAATGCAGGAAGAAGGGAAAAAGAATCTGCTTGGATTATTAATAACATAAGAATACTTTTGGGGGAGTCCTGAGTTTTAATCTGGTTGGTTTCTTAGGAGAGATGAATAGAGCTCTTTGTAGATATGGGAGAGGAAGGTCAGTTTCTTATTGTAAAATTTCTAATCCAGTGACCTTGGGCTGAGTTTATTCTAGGCCAGAAACTTCTGAACAAACATGTACTATTTGGCTCTCTGACTTTAGTTAATTAACCAAAGGGCTTCATTATTACATGTGAGAAGTGCATGAAAAACAAAATGAAAGGTGTTCAATCATTTTGCTTTGCGTGGAAGGTGGCATTTACTTATCTCAGGCTAACACAAATTAACATGTGTTTTCATTCCGTGGTAGTGTCAGCTTCAGTCTCGTATTCATCAGCTACCAAAGTATATATTAAGGAAGATGTACTTCATTTTTTTATGTTGGGTGAGTTTTCCTGATGAGAAACTGAATTCTGAGCCTGGGGAAGGCAGCAGTCCTCATCTCCGGCTCAGGGCGGGGCTTTAAGTCGGTGTGGCCGACAGGTGGGGCAGCACGCGCAGCAGACGTGTGCACCGCCTGTGCACAGCCCTCTGCAGCTCTCCTGAGGCGCTGTGTGGAATAGGAAGGACGAAAAGATCTGTAGTTGTTTAGCAGACTTTGAGGACTGGAGTCTTGGAGACATTTTTATAGGAGGGAGTCTTGCATGGTTTACAGACACTGTAGGCTTGATTACTTGCGTGTGTAAAGGTTTGCGGATCAGACAGGGTAAAGTTCATGTGGGGAAAACTAGTTCATCTGGTTGGAGAGGAAGAGAACCTGGGCAGAATAGTTTGTTGGTGAATGGCAGAACTTTTTCTCAACTCCCAAGGCTTCAGATGAACAAATTAATATTTAAAAGATTTTTGTTTCCCTGGCTAGTGTGGCTAAGTGGATTGAGTGCCCACCTGTGAACCAAAGGGTCGCCAGTTTGATTCCCAGTCAGGGGCACGTGCCACGCTCCTGGATGGGGGCGAATGAGAGGCAGCCACACATTGAAGTTTCTCTCCCTTCCCCTGTCTCTAAAAATAAATAAGTAAAATCTTTTTTTAAAAGATTTTTGTTGCTCCATTTATACTAGGATAAAAGTCATTTGAGACTTGCAGTCATTCAAGTCATCATTGAATGGGCGGAGCCTAGGTTATCATTTCCAAATCTTTGTTATCATGGAACTTTGTTTTGTGAAGGTCCCTTAAAACCTGTGTGCTCCTTACTACCCAGCAGCTTTTCATCCAAAATGTGGCTGGTTTTTAAAGACCCTCTTCTCCTGGTTCTCAGGTCACAGCTTGAAGCCAAAAGCCCAGAATTCTTTGAGGGCTTACAGCTAAATAAATTACCCTTCACATCTCTAGGACAACTGCCCTGACAAACAGAAGCTGTTCGTTTCATTGGATAGTTTAAAAAAGTGAAAATCTTAAGAAGCAGCAAGGGTGTTAGCTGGAAAGTATTGAGTTAACTGGAAGAGTTTGTTTGGTTTTTTCCTAGAAAGGCTCTCGTCGCACTTAGTTGTCTTTAACTTCGTTTGAAACAACTTTGTTAGATTGTGTTGTGACAGCTGTCCTAGCAGCCTGCATTTAAAAAAACTTACCAAATTGGTGAGTTTTTGTGCAGCCATTTTAATACTGAAGATGGAAGAAAATACATAACATTTTTGGCATATTATACCTTATTTCAAAAAAGGTAAAAATGCAACTGAAATGCAAAAACAATTGTGCAGTATATAAAGAAAACACTGTGTGGATATTAGCTGTGGATTATTATTATTTTTTTTTTTAAAGATTTTATTTATTTATTTTTAGAGAGAGAGAGAAAGGAAGGGAGGGAGAAAGAGAGGGAGAGAAACAGCAATGTATGGTTGCCTCTCACATGGCCCTCACTGGGGACCCAGCCTGCAACCCAGGCATGTGCCCTGACTGGGAATCGAACCGGCGACCCTTTGGTTCCCAGCCCACGCTCAATCCACTGAGCTATACCAGCCAGGGCTATTTTTTTTTTTTATATTTTATTTATTTATTTTTAGAGAGAGGGGAAGGGAGGGAGTAAGGGAGGGAGAGAAACATCAATGTTTGGTTGCCTCTTGCACGCCCCTCACCGGAGAACCTGACTCGCAACCCAGGTGTGTGCCCTGACTAGGAATTGAACCGGCGACCCTTTGGTTCGCAGACTAGCACTCAGTCCACTGAGCCACACCATCCGGAGCTAGCTGTGGATTTTTAATAGATACCTTTCATCAGGTTGAAGATGTTCTCTTTCATTCCTAGTGTGTTCAAAGGGTGTTGGTTTTGTCAAGTGCATTTTTTGTGTGTGTATCTTTTGAGGTGATTGTGTGATTTTTATTCTGTTGATATGATGGTATTACATTAATTGAATTTTGGACGTTGAACTAGCCTTGCATTCCTGCGATGAATCCCACTTGGTCATTGTATATAATTATTTTTATGTGTTGCTGAATTTGGTTTGCTAATATTTGGTTGAGGATTTTTGCATTTGTATTCATGAGGGATATTAGTCTGTATTTTTCTTGTGATGTCTTTGTTCAGAGTGTCAAGGTAATACCTTACATTTAATGTTAATTTTTTAAGAACTAGCCTGCTGTTTTATGGCAGGAGTGCTGGCTATTTACTGGTGAAGATAGACCATTGCTCTCTAGGTTCTAAAAGGTACGTATCAGGAAGTGCGAGAGGCTTGTGATTCTTCGTTTCATGATGTTATATAATTAGTTATTTGAGCCTTAGAAAGGAGCTCATCTCATCACCAGAGACTGCTTTTACATTGAAGTGAAAACACTCTCTGATCTGAGAAGTCCCTCAACTATTAGGAATAGATATCAGGTAAGAACAGTGATCTAGACCAGTGATCTTCTAGTAGGCTTTTGT
Source organism: Micronycteris hirsuta (assembly GCA_004026765.1). Classification (NCBI taxonomy): domain Eukaryota; kingdom Metazoa; phylum Chordata; class Mammalia; order Chiroptera; family Phyllostomidae; genus Micronycteris; species Micronycteris hirsuta. The sequence continues at coordinate 112,281 of PVJI01001661.1, forward strand.
CGCTTACAAACTTTGTTGATAGAGTTCAAGTTCTTTACTGCAAGTAAAAGTTGGTGTTGACAGATATGCATTTTTTGGGGGGGTTTTTTGTTTGTTTGTTTTTTATTTTTTTTTAAGATTTTTTTTTAATTTTTATTCACATTTAGAGAGAGGGGAAGGAGGGAGAAAGAGAGGGAGAGAAATAGCAATGTATGGTTGCCTCTCACATGGCCCTCACTGGGGACCTGGCCTGCAACCCAGGCATGTGCCCTGACTGGGAATCGAACCGGGACCTTCTGGTTCCCAGCCCGCGCTCAATCCACTGAGCTACACCAGCCGGGCAGATATGCATTGTTTTTTTATTTTTAAAATAAGTACCCATGAGGACTGAACTTAGGAAGAAAGCATATAGTTGGAGTGAAAGCCAGATTTTAATCTGCAAGCTTTCCCCATACCAATCCTTCATTAATTATTAGCATTACAGACAGGCTGAGCCATATCTGTGAAATCTAGTCCAAAAAAATGGGTCCAGGATGCAGTCAGATCCAGTTGGATCCTGGCAGAACCAAGCAGGATTTCTTGGAATTCAGGCCTGGCATTTCTTATGGAGAAAACTTATTTCAAGACAGATGTTCAAGCCTAAACAGAAGAAGACATATTTGGTATACTTTACTTTGATCCAGATTTTCTTATGGTCAAGGCTAGACAGACTTAAAATCAGGTGGCATTTATTTAAGATTGGTTTGTGATTCATATACCATTTTGGATCTGGTGGTAGCTTAAAAGATCATTTGTTTCAACTCATTTTGCTGTGGAGACTCAAGAGAACCATACTTGTTTAGAGGACTTTACTTATTTGTGTTGATTTCCAAACTCCTGTGTTACCATGTGATCTTTCACGAATACTGTTAACTTCGCTGGATATTAGTATCTTTATCTGTAAAATAACAGGCTTCCTGCATGCAAGATGCTTTTTTAAGGCCTCTTCGAACACTGGACCTTCTGAGTAGGAACGTAGTCACTGTCAACTTCCGCTTTATCCTAGCTGTGTCTTCTATTATAGCAGTGTCCTAAGTGATTGGGCAGGGAGCCATCATTCGGTCTCAAATTCTTGCAAATCTTTGCTCCCAGAAGTTCCTGAGACTTGGAGTTAGTCAGAGGACAGTAGGATTGGCTTTGCACAGTCTTTGGATATCTTCCATTCGCCACAATAATTTAATAATACTAAGTTATTAGGTCATGAGGCTCCAGTTGTACCTTTTGTTGATATAAAAATTGTCCCCTTTTGCCCTGGCTGGTGTAGCTCAGTGGATTGAGCGCAGGCTGCAAACCGGAGTGTCGCCCTGGGTTGCAGGCTGGGTCCCCAGTGAGGGCCATGTGAGAAGCAACCACACATTGGTGTTTCCCTCCCTCTTTTTCTCCCTCCCTCCCCCTCTTAAAAATTGTCCCCTTTTTGGTTTTATTAGCACTTTAGGGATTAATGGTTGCACACACTGAACGTAGGTGGACCACCATCTATTCCCCTGGAGGATACTGAGTTAGGCAGCAGCTTTTAGTTTCCTCTGGGTTATCTGGCATGGAGCTTTTATTTACTTATTTATTTATTTTTTAAGATTTTATTTTTGGGGAAGGGGGAGGGAGAAAGAAAAAGAGGGAGAGAAACATCAGTCTGTGATTGCTTCTTATGTATCCCTCACTGGGGACCTGGCCCACAACCCAAGCGTGTGCCCTGACTGGGAATTGAACCAGTGACCCTGTGGTTCATAGACTGGTACTCAATCCACTGAGCCATACCAGCCAGGGCTGGCATGGAGCTTTTAAGAGTCTGTCTTTTCATCCAGAGCCTGCGTGAAGAACAGATGTTTAAACTGAAGTTTGTTCAGGAGTGTTCTTTAGTCCAGTCAGTCAAACATAGACCTTCCCAAGCTGGAAGAATAAAAAGCAGAGAAAACTACTTTCTTTATAGTCCTGTCTGTATTTGCACTTCTTATTTTCTTTTTCTTTCTTTCTTTTTTAAGATTTTGTTTATTTATTTTTAGGAAGATGGGAAGGGAGGGAGAAAAAGAGGGAAAGAAGCTGTGAGAAATATACATTGATTGGTTACCTCTCACACACCCCCAACTGGGGACCTGGACTGCAAGGCATGTGCCGTGACTGGGAATCGAACCAGAAACCTTTGGGTTCACAGGCTGGCGCTCAATCCATTCAGCCACACTAGGCAGGGCTCACTTCTTATTTTCCCTTGAGAGAGGGGTATGGCAGGAAGAGGCTGACTTCCTTTCATTAGAAGCACTTTGCTGTTTGTTCATCTTCTATTTCTTTCTTTTTTTAATATATATTTTGTTCCTTTTTAGAGAGAGGGAGAGAAACATCAAAGGGCGAGAGAAATATCAACTGGTTGCCTCTCTCAGGCCCCAACCGGGACCTGGCCCACAACCTAAACATGTGCCCTGACTGGGAATTTAAACCACATATCTTTCAGTGGGACAACACCCAACCCACTGAGCCACACCAGTCAGGGCTCTTTTTAATCCTTACCGAAGGACATGTTCATTGATTTGAGAGAGAGACAGACAGACAGACATCAGTGTGAGAGAGAAATATCAATCCGTTGCCTCCGATACGCATCCCGACTGGGGATTGAACCTGCAACCTTTTAGTGTCCAACCTTTTAGTCTCCAGTCAGCTCAGACCACCCAGTCAGGGCCATCCTCTATTTCTGATCACTTGGTGGGCCCTTACATGAGGCATAGATGGAGAAATCTAGAGAATTCCTAATGGAATACTGAGGTTACTTGCCAAGTGCTTTGTTTCTTTTAAATTCGTTTTCTAGCTTTGAAGGATTCCTTCCTTCCTCGTGGCCCCTGCTGCCTTAGCAGTGTTGGTCTGTTTTATAGTTATATATTTATATTCACAAGTACTTTGGAGTCACCTTTTTTTTTAATTCCTTGTGATTTTTAAAAAATATTTTATTTACTTTTAGAGATGGAGGAAGGGAGGGAAATAGAGAGGGAGAGAAACATCGATGCAAGAGAGAAACATCAATCGGTTGCCTCTTATATGTGCCCCTACTGGGGATTGAACCCATAACCCAGGCATGTGCCTGGGCTGGTAATCAAACTGGTGACTTTTTGTCTTATGGGAAGATGCCTAGCCAACTGAGCCATTCTGGTCAGGGTCTTTGTAAATTTTTTTTTTTTTTTAAGATTTTATTTATTTTTAGACAGAAGGGAAGGGAGGGAGAGAAACATCAATGTGTGGTTGCCTCTCAAATGGCCCCCACTGGGGACCTGGCCTGCAACCCAGGCATGTGCCCTGACTGGGAATCGAACCGGCGACCCTTTGGTTCACAACCCGTGCTCAATCCACTGAGCTACACCAGCCAGGGCAGGACCTTTGTAATTTTTTTTACACTGTCTCTTGATTTTAAAAATTTTGTAGGGAGGAGGCTTTAAACAATGGAAATTTAGTCTCACATTTTTACTCTCACATTGAGGCTGGAAGTCTGAAATCAAGTTTATTTTTTATAATGTTAAAATATACATAACATAAAATTTACCATGTTTAAACACCAAACACACCCCCATCCTTACCCCAGGACATGCCATTGATTGAGGGGAAGGGAGGGAAAGATGGGGGAGAGAAACATTCATGTGAGGCTGGCTGCCTCTTGGGCAATCCCCAACCTGGGACTGAACCTGCAATCCAGGCATGTGCCCCAACCACCAGGAATGGGACCTGTAACCTTTCAGTTCATGGGACAATGCTCCAACCAACTGAGCCACACCAGCTGGGGCCATTTGAACCAATTTTAAGTGTACAGTTTCATGGCATTAACTACATTCACACATTGTTTTACGACCATCTCCACCATGCATCTCCAGGACCATTTTATCTTCCCCAACTGAAACTTCATACCCATTAAACAATAATTCCCCATTACCCACCCTTCTCAGCTCCTGGCAGCCACCATTCCACTATCTGTGTGAATTTGACTACTCTGGTTACCTTATGTAAATGGAATCATTCAATAATTGTCCCTTTGTGACCGACTTGTTTGACTTAGCATAATGTCTCCAAGATTCATGCAATCTCCTTTTTATTTTTCTTTTGCATTTATTTTTTTAATACTTATGAAAATAAGGTTTAAAAGTGATAGTAATATTAGGCTAAAACAAAAAGCAACATTTTCATGCCCCATCCCCTCTAATCTCCATTTCCACTCTAAACTCTTTTAGCTGTTTCTTTTAGTGTTCACCTCTGGATTTCTGAATAACGTGATTTAATGCTATTTTTCTGTTTTTGATATTCACAACTAGCTTCCTGCTGTGGAAGATGAGTATTTAGTTACTATATACATCCTCCCCATATATGAGGCCTGTCCAGAAAGTATCCAGCCATATAACTGAAAAAGAGACATTTATTGAAGAAGATACAAGAAACATTGTACACAGGACAATGACACCTCAGTCCCCTTCAAAGGAGGCACCTTGGGACCTCACACAGTTCTTCCCAATCACCATCAACTGCCCCATCATATTTTCCTGAATCTCATTGATGGTCTGAAATCTCTTCCCTTTCAAAGGTGATTTTAGTTTTGGGAAAAGCCAGAAGTCACAGGGCACCAAATCTGGGTTGTAGGGGTGCTGAGTCACCTGGGTGATTTGATGTTTCCCCCCAAAAACTGCATGAGACGTGATGCATGAGAGGGTACATTGTTGTGATGAAGCTGCCAGTCACCAGTTGCCCAGAGATGTAGCCTTCTGAATTATCCAAATAGTAGTTTGCACCGAGTATTGTTTAAGCTTAATGCACAATTTGATGGAGGTTTATTGTTCTACTCAGTCATTTTGAATGTGACGGCCACACAGTACACATGCTCACTCAATAGTATCTGCCACCCCCACTGACTAGTGCAGTGAAGTCATCATTGTTCACACGTGTGCATTCCAGTCCACTCTCCTTGGCTGCCCGGTTGCATCAACATCATGCAAACCATTCTCATTATATTAACAATGGCTGGACTTTTTCCAGACAGGCCTCATATATACTTCTACCTCTAAACTTCTAATTTAATTTTTAACCTGTTTTGGTTAAATTAATAGTTATTAAATTTAGGTAAATTTTAAACAGATATGGCTGACACTGTTGGTTTCCAGCCCAGTAGCTGTTCCACCTTCGTCTGTGCTACCCCAGATTTCCTTATTTCTTATTAAGTGATGGTGTGCCAGGCCCCAGGTGGCTTTACCAGTGTCTGTTCTGGTGGGCATCTGACCCAGTTCTGGCCAAATGAGATGGAGGGAGAAGTTGGCTAGGGTTTTCAGAGAGAGTTTTCTCTTCAGTGGAAAAACTCCCCTTAGGGAAATCCCATTGACTCCACACCCTCCCTGCCTGCCTGGAACACTGTTGTGTGAGGGAGTAGATCCATTTCAGTTCTGTCACCATGTTATTGAAGCTGTGCAGTTGGGCAACTTATGTTTCTGTTCCTAGCTGTGTATTTGCGTGAGTGCATGCTTAATTCTGATTCTGGAAGCAGCCTTAGTTAAACAGAATTTTATGATGGGGACCCTGCGAAAGTAGAATAATTACCACTTTGTCAATTAACCATGTTACAGTGGACATTCTCTAGGTGGTTTTATTTCAACTTCTACAGTTCTTAGGTGTACATAGCTTGGTGCATGGAATAGTCATCATTTAAACAAAGCTACTTGGCTTGAAAGGCCCTTGTTTTCTGTACTGACCATCTCAGCAAGCATAATCTGGGGCCTCATTCACTGGCTTTCTTGTTCCCTGCCATTTGAAAATCAACTACTTTTTAGATCAACAGGTAGAAACTTTTTTCCTCCTTTCTACTCTCAATTTTATGATGGGAACCTGTGAAAGTAGAAAAACTACCACCTTGTCAATTAGTTTTACTCTTGTGTTTGCTAGTAATGTCAGCACCAAGAACATCCTGGCTCAAGGTAGCAGATTTACCCTAATACCTAGTCACCAAGGGATGAAGAAAATTTATCAATATATGATGGTAACCCTGGATCTAAAAGTTTTTATTTGTTCTGAAATCCAAATGTGAAGACTAAAGTAATACATGCATATTTTAAAAACAAAATTAAAAAAAGAAATACTGAAGTGCATAAAATGCAAAGTAAAGCTTCAGTAAACAACTGCTTTTAATATTTGTTTGTAGTGCTCTTACTGATTACCACTGTTGCTGTCATTAATATAAGTGTACCACAATTTCTTGATTTCTTAACCTTAGATAATACCATTGACGTTCTGTTATGAAAGATGAGGAATCCAGGACACTTTCATTACTTTCTACCACATTTCCCCTCGCAGTGTACCAATTTCTGCATCTGTATATTATGTTATCAGTTTTGGTTCTTTTAAGTAGTTACCTTTAAACCTGTAAATAATGTAGTTAAACGTTTGTGTCCGCCAACTGTAGCTCTCCTCTGCATACAGTTATACTGTCCACCTGTCCTGCCTGTCCTTTGCTGGTAGGGTCAACCTTCCATTATAACTTCTCAACACAAAACCCAGCAGGATGATTATTTTCATATAAAGGGAAATGGAAAATTCACTGGAAGGAAAAAGTTTCCATTGTCAAAGTCAAATGATTTTTTTTTTTAACATTCCATCAATTGATCAAAATCCTGCCCTATTTTATATTGTGTTATATGCAAGTGGTGGGTTTCTTATGTGGCCTTTTGTTTCCCCTTAAGGTAACTTGTTTCTAAATGTAGAGGTGATGGTTGACATTAAGTTGGGAGGACATAAATGTGGCAAGCAGTTTGGAAGAAAACTGAATTACTAGGAGGTTTTTGCTTCGGAAAATACGTCTCTGCATGCATGTGTGTAAGAGACACTGAGTATTTTAGGTTTTTTAATTCGTTGTCTTGGAATTTGTGCAATTTCACAGTAAAAACAATATTTAACAAAGGAAATAAAGGGGTTTTTTTCCTGGCATTTTATTCATAGTTGAGTCTTAATGTTTTTCTTTGAATAGTTTTGGTTTTTGGAGTGTCATATTGCTTCTGAATTGTACCATAGACTCCTTAGTCACTAAGAGTTGACTCTCCTTTTATTGCTAACTATCTGCTACAATTAATTGTTTTTAACTTGCAGAGATCTAAAATTCAAACATGTAAAACACCATGCTTTTGTAATCATATTCTCCCTGACTATATTTGAGACCATTAACGGCATCAGTTAAGACTAGTTCTTCAGGGTGTCTTCCTTTCTAAATTGTTTCCTTTGTTTGCATTCAAAACCATGTACCCTAGGAATCCACTAAAAAAATTATTAGAAGAACTATTGAGTGAATTTAGCAAGGTTACAGTATAAAAAATTGGTGTACAGACTTCCTAAGATGGCGGCATAGGTGAATGCGCCGTGCCGCCTCACACAACCAGACGAGGAAAAAAATCAGAAATTTACACAACCAAAAACAGCCAGATCTGACAGAAAATCGAATTGAGAGGAAGTCTGACAACCAAGGAATTAAAGAAGATACATTCATCCAGTCTGGTGAGCGGTGAGGAGCAGGGTGGAGGGAGAGCACTCAGCAACTCCCCGGTGAGCTGGTGAGCAGACGGCAGGTCCGCGGTTGGAGGGGCGGTTCCCGCGGGGTGCAGCACACCGAGATGGGGGTGCCTGACCTAAGCGCGGCCAGCGCCCGGCTCATCCGGACCCAGCGGGGCTGAGACTGGTGGACCGGGCAGGTCTGCATTCTCTTGCAGACAAACCAGGAGAGAAAGCAGGGCGCAACCCATCAGCGCAGATTGAAAGCACCTGTGGGGGTGGAGTCAGCGGCGGGAGGAACTCCCGGCCTCACAGGAGAGGTTGTTGGGGAGACCCACGGGGGATTGGAGCTGGGCAGCCCATCCACCAACCCCGGAGCGACCCCCGGAGCCAGCGCAGAGGGGCTGGAATTGCTTGCAGGAGGCGGTGTGGGTGCGGAGAGCGGAGCGGGCGCCATTGTGCGCTCAGGTCCCGCCCCCACAGGCTACGTCACAGCACAACTACCGGGAGCTTCCCTGCCCAGGGGAACCCCAAGGCTCCACCCCGCTTCAGTAACAGGCGCACTGAGGAAAAAAATGGCCCAAAGAAAGGAACAGATCAAAGCTTCAGAGCTAACCAACCAAAAGATAGCCAACCTATCAGATGCACAGTTTAAAACCCTAGTAATAAGGATGCTCACAGAATTCGACGAAAAATTATCGAAATTGCTTGAACAAATGAGGAGAGATCTGCAGGGAACCAATAGGGATGAGAAGGAAACGGGGGCTCAAATCAACGGAGTGGACCAGCAGAAAGAAAAAAACAGCCAACCAGAAAAGAATGAAGAAACAAGAATTCAAAAAACGGAGGAGGGGCTCAGAAACCTCTAGGACATCTGTAAACTGCCCAACATACGGATCATAGGGCTGCCAGAAGGAGAAGAGGAAAACCAAGAGATTGAAAACTTATTTGAACACATAATGATGGAGAATTTCCCGAAGCTGGTGAAGGAAATAGACTTTCGGGAAGTCCAGGAAGCTCAGAGAGTCCCAAAGAAGTTGGACCCAAAGAGGAACACACCAAGATACATCATAATTACATTACCCAAGATCAAAAATAAGGAAAGGATCCTAGAAGCAGCAAGAGAAAAAGAGACAGTTACCTACAAAGGAATGCCCATAAGACTGTCAGCTGATTTCTCAAAAGAGATCCTACAGGCAAGAAGGGGCTGGAGAGAAGTATTCCAAGTCATGAAAGGCAAGGACCTACATCCAAGAATACTCTATCCAGCCAAGTTTTCATTTAGAATGGAAGGGCAGATAAAGTGCTTCTCAGATAAGGTCAAGTTCAAGAAGTTGTATGAAATGTTAAAGGGAGTTATATATGGTATGGAGGAACATCAACAGGGGAGTGGTTGGGGGAGAGGGTGGGAATGGGGCACAGAATAAGTAGCATAAATGGTAGGTAGACAACAGACAGGAGGAAGTTAAGAATAGTATAGGAAGTGCAGAAGCAGAAGGACTTATGTGTATGGCCTATAGACAAAACTAAAGGGTAGGGAAAGGGGAGGTTCAGGGGGTGGGGGGCAAGAAGGGGGGAAGAGTGGGACAACTAACAGCATAATCAATAAAATATAGTTTAAAAAAATTGGTTTACAGAAATGAATTGCATTTCTACACACTTGCAATGAGCAATCCAAAAACAAAATCAGGAAAAACAATTCCATTTGTATTAGCATAAAAATAATAAAATAATAGGAGTAAATTTAACCAAAAAAGCTCAAAACTTATACTATAGGAACTGTAAAGCATTGCTAAAAAAAAAAACTTTAAAAGACCTAAATAAATAGAAAGACATTCCATGCTAATGGATCGGATGATTTAATACTGTTAGGATGGTAAAAGTTTCCAAATTTATCTATACATTTAGCACGATCCCCATGAAAATCCCAGCTGACTTTGCCGAAGTTCACAGGCTGACTCTAAAATTTATAGAGACCTAAAATAGCCCCAAAAATCTCAAAAAGAAAAACAAAGTTGGAGTATTCATACTTCCTTATTTCAAAAGTTATTACAAATCAAGACAGTGTAGTACGGGGTACTGTCATAAGGATAGACATCATAGAGGAACGACAGACCAAAAATAAACCCTCACAATTATGGCTAGTTGACCTCTGACAGGGATGCCAAGACAAATGCGGGGAATAGTCTTTTCAACAAATGATACTGACGCAGTTGGATATCCACATGCAAAAACTGAAGCTGGAACCCTGGCCAGGTGGCTCAGTTGGTTAGGATGTTGTCCTGTGCACCAAAAGGTTGCGAGTTCAGTTCCTGGTCAGAGCGCACACCCAGGTGGTGGGTTTAATTCCTGGTCAGAATGCGTACAGGAGGAGGCAAGGGATTGATGTTTCTGTCTCACATCGATGTCTCTCTCTCTCCCCCCACCTCTTCCTCTCTCTCTAAAATCAATAAACATATCCTCTGGTGAGGATTTAAAAAAAAATTGAAGCTGGACCCCCATGGCTGAAAGACTTAAATGTAAACGTGTAAAACTATAAAACTTTTAGAAGAAAATGGGCACAAATCTTTATGACCTTGGTTAGGCAATAGTTTCTTAGAAATGACACCAAAAGCTTAAGCAACAAAAGAAAAGACACAAATTGAACTTCATCAAAATTAAAAACTTGCCCTTCAGAGCACACTGTAACTGGAAAGTGAAAAGGCGACCCACGGAGTAGGAGAAAATATTTGCAAATTATATATGAATAAAGGACTTGTATTCATCATATATAAAGAACTCATAACTGTGGTAAATAGACAGCCTGTTAAAAAATGGGTAAAGGATCTGAATAGACATTTCTCCAAAGAAGATACGTGTTGGAATGGCCAGTAGGTTTATGAGGAGATGTTCAAGACCATTAGCCATCAGGGAAATGCAAATTGAAATTAAACCACCGTGAGATAACCACCTCACACCCACTAGGATGAGTGTGATAACAAAAGGTCAGCGTCGGCTACAGTGTGTATGGATTGGAACCCTCACACGCTGCTGTTAAACATGTAAAATGTGCGGTCACTTGGGAATACAATCTGGTAGTTCCTGAAAGGGTTAAAAACAGTTACTATATATCCAGCAATTCTGTTCCTAGGTATATGAGTAATATCCCAGAGAAATGAAAATGTACAAGGTGGGGCAAAAGGAGGTTTACAGTTGTGAGTACGCAAAGCAGTTTATTCTTGCTATCTATTATTGTATTTTTTTTTATTTTTTCAAAGATTTTATTTATTTTTTAGAGAGGGGGAGGAGAGAGAGAGAGAGACAAACATCAGTGTGTGGTTGCCTCTCACGCGCCCCCCACTGGGGATCTGGCCCACAGTCCAGGCATGTGCCCTGACTGGGCATCGGACAGGCGCCCCCTTGATTCGCAGCCGGCGCTCAGCCACTGAGCCGCACCAGCCAGGGCTTCGTTGTATTTTTTATATGAACAACTGTCAACCTACTTTTGCCCCAACCTGTACATCCACACAAAAACTTGTACATGAATGTTCATAGCAGCATTATTCAAAGTGGAAACAACCCAGATGTCTATCAACTGATTAACTGATAGAATTGATATATACCTACAGTGGAATATTTGGCAGTAAAAAAGAAATGAAGTACTGGTAAGTGCTAAACATGGATGAACCTTGCAATAGGTTCACTTGTGAAATATTACACAAGTGAAAGACGCAGTCATAAAAACCGTATATTGTGTGATTCCATTTATGTGAAATGTCCAGCATCGGCAAATCTGTAGAGACAGGAAACAGATTAGTGGGCACCCAGGGCCAGAAGAGGTCGGAGGAAAGGGAGAAGGGACTGCTAGATGTGCGTGGGTTATCTCTGTTGATGATGACAGTGTTCTAAAAATCGACTATGGCAATGGTTGTACAGTTCTGTAGATACACTAAAAACGATTGAATTATACACTTTGAGTGAATGAATTATATCTCAATAGAGCTGTAAAAAAGTACTTTATCACCTCTGCAGGCATAGAAGTTCTTCAGCGTTTCTCTTATACCACCTCACACATGTAGGTCTATTACTTACTTCTAGTTATTTCAATTAGTGTTTTTTTAAATCCTCACCATAGGACATGGTTGGTTGGTGTGTTTGTTTGTTTGTTTGTTTAGAGAGGAAGGGAGGTGGGGTGAGAGAGAGTGAAACATTGGTTGCCTCCTGCATGCACCCCAACCAGGGATCAAACCTGCCAGCTTTTAGTGTATGGGATGTGCTATGACCAAGGCAGCCTCCTGGCCGGGGCCCACTTACAGTTTTTAAATGCATATGTTATTGCTAAATGTAATTTAGAAATAGAAAGCTTACTTTTGTCCTGTGCTTCCACCACTCATCTCCAGTTTCCAAGCTTGGAGTATTGCAGAAATGAGAATAACCTTGTTCTGACTTGCAAGTTGAACGTTCCAGCATTTCACGGTGAAACCTCACCCTTCTGAAACCTAAGGGTAGCATCCAAAGGTGGGGGGGTACATAATAACAGATGTGCAAAGTCCTTCCACTAACGCTCCTACTCTCTGTTCATTGGAAAACCATCAGGCCCCCTCTCAGCCCATTTGCTCTTGTTTTACATGGCCTTCTAAAAAGCAGACCACTGATTTCTAAACCCAACGGATTGGGAGTTTTAAGTTTCAGTGGGTGAATGGTGTACTGTTGATAGAATCGTGCCCTCCCCATTCATATGTTGAAGCCCTAACCCCCTAGGTGAGGGTATTTGGAGATGGGGTTTTTAAGAGGTAATTAGGTTTAGAATAGGTCCTGAGGGTGCAGCCCTCCTGATGGGATTAGTGTTCCTGTAAAATGAGAGACTGGAGAGCTTGCTGCCCCCTTCTCCTTGTGATAACACAGTGAGAGGGTGGCTATCTGCATGCCCACAAGGGAACTCTCAGCAGAAACAGTTAATGCTGGCACCTTGATCTTGGATTGCTCAAGATCTGTAAGAGAATACACGTGTGTTTCTATTCAAGCTGTGCTGTCTATGGCAATTTGTTATGGCAGCCCACGCTGACCAAGACATGGGGAAAAGGGACAGTTCTTAGCCTAAGAGTGAGGGAGGAGACAGACTCTGGAGGGAGTGGGTACAAGCACAACCCTGGCAATCTGAATTCTGTACAATGTAAGAAAAATAAAGAGCATTAGGCCCTGAGACTAAGTGAAAACATAGTATAAAAAAAATGATTTTCCGACCTGGCTGATGTGGCTCAGTGGACTGAGTCCAAGCCTGGGAACCGAAGGGTTGCTGGTTCGATTCCCAGTGAGTACACATGCCTGCAACACGTCCCCCAGTAGGGCATGTGAGAGGCAACCACACATTGATGTTTCTCTCCCTCTCTTTCTCCCTCCCTTCCCCTCTCTCTAAAAGTAAGTAAATAAAATCTTTTTTTAAAATGATTTTCAAAATAGTAACCTGATTCATCAAGAAAGCGTTGAATAGTTTTCTGTTTAAGGTAGTAAAACAATTTAAATCCATATTAGAAAATTTTTCATCAAAAATAAAAGTATTCACTTTTTGAAAGTTGAACTGTTCTCTGCCATCTGAAAAAATGACTCATAATTTCCAGATGCCTTTTTGAGTTGTTATAATTCTTACTTTTCAAAGCAAAGAGGGTAGAGGTAGATTTCTGCATTCCTTGTCCTAAAATTATATTTGAAACAGGATATAAGACTTGCGTCTTCTTTAAATCAGGAACGAGTGATTTCCAATTTTTCTAAGTGCCCCAGCGGGTTGGAGGGAGGCATACAAAACTGTTCTGCCAAGTTTAGGATGGTGGTCCGTCACAAACGGACTGTGGGCCTCTACGCCTGGATATCTCTAGCAGTCAAAACAGGAAGCTAACTCTAGCCCACTCTCAGGAAACCTAGAGATGTCCTTTGTGAAGTTTGGGCCTTTTCCTATGTCCTTTAGCCTTACAGGCGAAAGAAGCCCCGCTGACCGCAGTTAGAGATGATGGCTTGGTTTGTGCCACACTGTCCTTCAGAGATCATCATCTCCACCAGAATCTTCTTTTATTACCAAAGTTTGTGATGCTCCTTCGTATTCTGAAATAAATTTCTTAGAGTATATAACCTACCTATTCACATCATTTAAAAAATTGTACATTTCTCTTCCATGTAAGAAGAAATACAAAGATTAAGTAATTTATAAAATGTATAGAGAAACAAAAACACCCTCCATCACTTCCTTTCCCCTGATCTTGAAAAGTGGTGTTTTAGAGCTAATGATTGCTGGTCTGTGTTGTATAAACTGCTTGCCGTACCTTGTGCTTGTTTACCCTGCTGTTTGTGTTGAGTAGTATTGCCCTCCCGCCCTTCCCCTTCAGACACCTCACTCCCGCTCTTGGAGATCATAGTGACTGAGGTGCACGGGAAAGACGGCTGGACTGGGAGGCAGGAGACCACCGCGTCGGTTCAGATTGTGCCCTCGTTAGCTTTGTGACCTTGATTAAGTCACTTTTCTGAGTCTCAGCATCATCCATCAAAGTGATCTCTATTGCCTTCACTGTCTTACTATTTCTTTCATATTTCATCTAGTCTCAAAGTACTGTTACTAGGGTTTTGGAAGAAGGACGAAGCTGGGTTCTTAACTTTAAGGAACACTGCAAGACTGGGGAACTTGAAAAAAAAACATTAATTTCCTGGTTCTAATGCCAAGGATTTGAAGTCAATTGAAATGTTTTTAACAAGCATCCCTGATGATGCTCATACAGATACCTGCAAAAACACTGTCTTGGTAGGTTCCAAATGTGGTGCCGTATTTTTCTTAGTTTATTATAGAAAGGGTGAGAGCCAAATATTTTATTTTCACATCTTATAAACTATAAATATGATTGTGTGCAGCATAGTTACAATAGAACTAGACAGTAAAAAAGAAAGTTGATGACCTTTGCAGTTGGTTCAGAAGTCTTAAAGGTTTTTGTTTTAAAATGCCTTCACGTGCTAATAGATTCCCATCTGAATCTGAGACTTAGTGATTCTTTCCTGTGACGGATTTGCAGTATTAGTGAGAAGAGAGTGTGTTTAGTACTCAATTGTGATTGTTAAAGCAAGACTGGTGCAGGGTGGAGAGCAGAGTCTGCTGGCCATTTCCTCACCTAGTTTGACACTTTCTCATCTCCTAAGGAAATTATTTACCAGTATTTGCATAAAGTGTCACGGCACCACTGCAGCTGTTTAACCCCAAGAAAATGATTGAATCAGGTTTTCTTCCCTGGGTTTAAGTCTAGTGTGAGCAAGATGCCTTCCCGTGACTAGCTCCCTTTGTTATTTGGCCAGGGCTGGCTAGCATGCTGATCTGCCACGGCCCTTTCCTCCTCACGTGTTCAACAGACACCACCTTGTGGCCACCCCGCTCTTTCTTCCTGAGCTTCCTGTAGTCTTAGAGTCAGCAGCTGAGCTCCAGGCATCCACTCCATTAGGCCATCATCAAGTATCTCTAAATTGTCGCTTAGTTTTTTGTCTTATTTGTAGCCATTAGTACCTTGGGAATACCAGGAAAGAAGAAATGCACAGCAGCAGTTTTTCTTAACTGTTTATCAGGTAAAGTGCACTCCAGAACTGTTACAAAATATTCTGGTAGCACTTACTGGTAAGCAGACCCCTTTGTAAAATAGGAGAGGGCTGCCAATTTCATTTGCTACTACAGCTTTGTCTGGGAAGAATATCGATCTCAGTGCTTTTAACCTAAAGGTGGCTATCTATCAGCTTTACTTAAAACGTTTTTGAAGATCGACTTAATGATTAGGACCTGCAGCAGACATAAACAAGCCAAGGCCGTTGCATTAGGAATTCACAGTCTTTAGAGGGGCAAATAGATAAACCACAGTCCTGTAATAGGTAATGTGCATTGAGTAAGATGGGGGGAAAGAGTGTTTTTATAGAGCTTTGTAAAGGAAACAGTGTTGGAGCTGAGGCTTGAGGGTAAGCAGGAAATTCCCCAGCAGGAGAGGCGGAGAAGGCAGTCCAGATGGTGAAGGGGCCAGGGAGGTCAGAGCCAAGCGTTTTTGCTTGAATTACAAAATCCTTAAGGATTAGAATTAAATGGGATTTAAAACAAATTCCTGGTAGTATTGTATATTGATAACCCCTCCATTTGTTTCAAATGCTTTCCAATGATGTTTTCCAGGAACCCGAATCATTTATGACCGGAAGTTTCTGTTGGATCGTCGCAATTCTCCCATGGCTCAGACTCCGCCCTGCCATCTGCCCAACATCCCGGGCGTCACCAGCCCTGGCACCTTAATCGAAGACTCCAAAGTAGAAGTGAACAATTTGAACAACTTGAACAATCACGATAGGAAGCATGCAGTTGGTAAGAGAAGCCAGAATTGGGAACCAGGAACGTGCCCCGGAAATCTGAATGGCAGTCAGCTGTAGTTGAAAAATGCTGATGCTTCAGTTACAACTAATGTTCAGTTACATGTCTCTAAGGTTCCCACCGCCCACCCCAGCCCCCTCTCCAACATTCATTGAAATGTTCTGGAAACCTTAAGTTTAAATCATATTCAGATTTCATCTAGTGAGTGCAAAGGAAAAATCCAAAATCGGGGAATGGTAAATTCCAAAGAGAACTCCTTGAACTTAGGCTTTATGGGACTAGGGAAAACACATACCAAAAACCCCCAAACAATTCGGTAGTCCCCATTTCCATTGTCTTTATGGTGTGGGGAAAAGCAGTATGTTTTTTCCCATTTTCTGGGACTGCCTACAATATTTAAATAGCCCCTGCACATACACATTTAGTGATGAACCCTCACTGTCTCTGGAAGCAGAAGAGGGAGGTGGAAACAATAGCCAGCTCCTGAGCTCCACCTCAGGTTGCACTCCGTGACCCATGGACATGAGCCAGCGTTCTGCGTCCTCAAATTCCAAAGGAGTTTTTAACGCACAATTTGTCAACTCAAAGCAGGGCCAGAGTTCAGAGCCTCCGGTAGAGTATGCCGGTGTGGTAGATCCTATTTCGGCAGCCCGTGGAGAAAGGGACACCGAGAACGTTTTCACTTGCATCCTTTTCTCAAGTGCGCCTTCCCATTGGTGATTTGAAAGCCATTCTTTTTTCCTTCTCCCAGATTAAAAAGACCAGCCAAAGTAAAGCAGGATAATTGTTTTAAGATAGCAGAGAATGGGACAGTTTGAATTAATTTTTGACCCTCATGCAGAGGAATGACAGTTACAGCTGTTTTGCTTTTCCTTTTTGTGTAAAACTTTCTATCTTTTTCTTTCTAACTAGGGGATGATGCTCAGTTTGAGATGGACATCTAACTGTCCTGCAAGGGTCAGAAGAACAGCAGCAACACTGATACCTGTGTAAACCTGATTTTGGCCAATAGGATCAGCAATGAAAACATGGGAGAGGCAGTGCCAGCGGCCCCCATTGCGGTCTCCGCCTCCTCCTCTTCTTCTGGGTGCCAAACGACGCGAAGATGAGCTTCATCTGACCATTTCTCTCCTTGTTTCCTGTTCCCCTTCCCAGTTAGGTTAGATTGAAAGCCCATGGCATGTTTCTGTAGAACTAAGCAGCCCACAAAGGAAAAGAGTTGAATTCTGGCTTCCCTAAGGCATTTTCGTATTGAGAAACACCTCTCCCCCTCCCCCCCCCCAAATTTTTTTTTTTTAATCCCAAATCAAATATCAGCCTGCCAACACATGCCAGCAGGGAAGTCTGAGGAAGTGTTCCAGAGGTTTGGTGGGTTCAGCATTGTTTGTGTTCTTACCCCTGCCTCCCCTCCCTGTCTCCAGCCCGTGGTTCAGTGCTACAAGAGTCTGGGTTTGGGGTCTTCAGAACAAGACGGAAATAAACAAGAAGAGAGATACTTTCCCTCTTCCCCCGAGGTGCTTGTCCTTGGGGCCAGCATGGGTGGGGCACCTCTTGGTAGCACTGCCCTGTGACTCTGTTCCGAGGTCTGCTTCCCCTCCTCTTCTGTCTTTGGTATTACCGTTCATCTTCCCATTCCCTTACTTAGCACGTGTGTGCAAAAAATTGCAAGCCGTCTGCATAGGAAGGGGGTCGATAACCAGCTGTTCTTTCCTTCCTTCCATTCCTCCCTGCTTACATGTTGCTTACACTCGTAGTGTGCTCTGAGCATCCAGGTGATTTCACTGCTCCCAGAGCAGGTCCATACCAAGTGACAGGCATTTTGGAGGAGGCCTGATCAAGTATGCTGAAGATGATACTTAAGAATGATTTGGAAGAGCATTGACCCATTCAAGTAACTGGTCTCAGTGTTCATTGTTTTTTAGTCCGATGAATATGGTAATGTTTATCTCAGGTTGCAGTTTTTTATATTTCGAGTTTAGAAAAGAACTTTTTTCCTTTGTGGACCTGCTTTATTTGGCTGCTGCGATAGATAAACGTGGGCTTCAGAATGTGTTCCTCCCCATTTCCTTGCCTTTCCCATTGTACTCCGAAGTTTTCCTTTCTTTTCCTTCCTCCCTCCTTCCCTTCCTCTTCTCTCCTTCCTCTTTCTCTGCCAGGCCATTTTTCAAATATACATCAAAGATACCTCAAGTGTTGGTATCTGATAATATCTGTCACTTATGTGAGCAGTGACATTTTATTTTTTAAGATGACTACAGACCTATTTTTAGATATGTTTTCAGTACAATTTTGAACAGCAACTTTTTAACCACATCTTCCAGTGTCAGGAAGGTGAGAAATGTCTGTAGGCCAGTCTGCTGTTCCATTTCACCAGCCTTTGTCTCCTGCAGTCCCTTACGAGCTCTCCTTCTCCCTCTAGTTTTGGGTGTGCATGTTTGGCGTTTGTAGTGGGTGGTTTGTAAAGCTGGACCATTTTGCCTTGTTGTGGGTTGTACGTGAACACCTCCTTTTCCCTTACCCCGTGCTCCGTCATCCCCGCCTCCCCAGCCGCTCCCCTATTGACTGCCGCAGTAATCCCAGCAGAGTGACTCCCCACTTAGAGAGACAAGTACCCTCTGTCCCCTCATAGAAAGACAAGTAGCCTCTGATGTCCTGGGAATTTCTGTTTGGATTTGATGCCCTGAACCCTCGTATTAAGAGATCACAACCCAGAGTGAGGGTAATAGGCCAATTGGCTAAGAAAGAAGCTGTTTTTCTTTTGAACTATGAAAAGATCCTGTTTGCAAATACGTTTTAGATGAGAGAGAGGGTGTCAGAGGGACTTTGTTCTGTTTTCTGCTATGAAATGTGAATAGTTCAGAGTAAGACCTTTTGTGATGGTTGATGTCTCTCAGGAATAAGCTGGACCTCCAAAGTTTTGGAGATGCTTTCCATCTCAAAAATCGATGATCAGAAAAGTACGTTATGTTTATTTGTTTACTGTATCCCTATTCTGATTATAATTAAACTCCAAATTTCGCTTTACATTCTCTTGGGAAATCTCAAAGGGCACTGTAATTTGCATAAGAAGCTTGTTCAGGACCTCTTTGTCCCCCAGGAGCATGATTCTTTAGGAGCGAAGCCTTGGCATCCTGTGGAGTCTGACCCCCGCAGCCGCTGGTCTGCCCGGGAGCTGGAAGAGCACCCCCTCCTTGATCTCTATCGTTGCATGTGCAAACTCAGCGTCCTCACCAAACAGTGGGGAACGGAATTAAAACACGGTCGTGTGAGTGGTATGAAGATACCATGTTTTCTTTTTTTTTTTTTTTTTCTTGCTGTCTTGAGCATTCTGCATGTGGCCGCCTAATCAGAAGCTGTTTCTAGTACTCTTGGGAGTGTCCGCTGTACAGCACAGAAGTGGCCCAGCCCCTTCGCCTTCTGTGCACAGACTTCCTTATTGCTCGGCGCACTTCTCTCTGGGAGGCCATTGCTGCCAGAGATACTTTGACTTCCTAAGTTGGTGTTTTAAAGATGATTTCACAAGGC
Source organism: Micronycteris hirsuta (assembly GCA_004026765.1). Lineage (NCBI taxonomy): Eukaryota > Metazoa > Chordata > Mammalia > Chiroptera > Phyllostomidae > Micronycteris > Micronycteris hirsuta. The sequence goes on from PVJI01001661.1 coordinate 131,659, forward strand.
AACAGATAAACTTTCAGCCAACGACACCTTCGGCCATGCCTCAGAATTATTTTTCAGGGCAAACCAGAATCCAGTCGGTGATTTACTTCTGAGTGTTTGGAAGGAAACTCAGATAAAGCCTAAAATGAATTGTCTTCCCTGGCTTTTTCTTGGAGAGGAAACACCCTTAGAGTACCATTTGAGTGAGATGATTCTTAAAATCTTAGTGAGCATTTGTAGTTTTCTTTTTATGAGGAAACCGTGTTTCCGTATTTCTGGGGACAGTCCACCTTAAGACAAACGACATCTTCCTCCAGATTCCAGCAGGAGACATGCATTGTCACGGTTCCGCCTTCTTTGTAGTGTGGCTCCTTGAGCTCACTTCCTCGTTCTGTTTCAGTGGCCGTCACGTGCTCAAGGGCACAGTTGTAGGGAGACCGGCTTGTAGGTATTGGGCTTCCAAGCCTAGAGTTTTGTCTTTCCACCTCTGTTATCTATTGCTGTGTAACTACCCCCAAACTCACAATCTCGAAAGAGCAAATACCATCTATCAGTTTCTGTAGGTTAGGAATTCAGAAGCCACTTAGCATCGTGATTCTGGCACAGTGGTCTCAACGTTGCAGTCAAGATGTTGGCGGGGTCTGCAGCCAGTCCCCTTCTAAGCTCCCTCATTGTGGTTGGCAGGATGCCTCGGCTGCTCCTCACTCACGCGGGTCTCTGTGTAGGGCACTGTGAGTGTCCACACACCGTGGCAGCTGGCTTCCCCTGAGTTGAGTGATCTGGGGGGGAGGGAGACGAGGGGGAATTTGCAGTGCCTTTTACTGACAGTCTAAAAGTACATACCTTTACTTCCTTGTTCTATTCCTTAGAAGCAAGCCACTAAGCCCAGCCTGCACTCAAGGGCAGAATTAGGCCCCACCTACTGAATGGAGCAGTATCGAAGAATTTGTGGATACCCCTTCATCCCTAACAGGGTGAAACCAAGTCAATGGCGGTGGGGGTTAGGTTTAAACTAGATGATATATTGAGAGATATGTTGCTACTGGAAACAGTTCTCTAAGATGTGTGTCACCAAACTGGGATAGAAGATAGACTTTCTTTTCTGAAAGCTCCCTGCTGATCTTGAGAGGAGTGGCTGGATATGGCGGTTCCCAGAACTTGATACCTGCACACTTGCCTGACTACCAGCAGCCCATAGATGCTGCTTTGGAAGTTCTAGGCTTGGTGTCCCTGAGACTCAATACCACTTACTTGCTATCCCGCCTAGCCAGGAATTGACAAAGGGAACTGGATCCTTGTAGCCGATCCACTGAAGCTAACTTACTTGGAGTCAGGGTTGGCCTGCAAGGGCGCAAACGTGAATTAGATATCGAGTTACTGAGCTGAAGAGAAGCCACACAAGAATCCATCTTGAGTGGATTTACATTCTGCCTCTTAGCAGCATTTTCTTATCTGTAGCCCTGTTTGCTTCAGAGTTCAGATCCAGGGTGAAAGAGATGATGGCATCTGGACCACATCCACCAGCGTCGATGCTTGACCCCTGGTCCTCAGCTACCCCAGCCGAAACAGCCTTGGGGCAGGTTTCACCCGAGAAGCTATTTGTCAAAGCAGGGACCACCTGGGAATTAGAAATGTCTGTGCTTCAGTGTTCCTTCAAGTCGGTGTACAGGTTAACTCTGTGCACCCTCTTAGTCCTCAGCTTCCTGACGGAAGTGGGTTTTTTAAAAGAATCAGTCCAGTCTTCACCCTTGAGAGAAACTTAGGTGAGGCTCATCATCAGTTCAGCACATTCTCAGTGAAAGTCTGCTGTGTGTTTGCGGCGCTCCCACCCAACCAAGTTTCTAGAGATTTCAGACATCTCCAATATGTAGGTTCTTGTATGGATTTACACTCTGCCTCTCACCGGCACTTTCTTACCTGTAGCCTGCTTGCTTCAGAGTAGACTTGCATAAAAACATTGCTACTGAGGCAGCTGTGAGAAAAGCTGTTTCTTCCAGAAGTAAGGAACTCGTCTTTAAAGCACCTTCAAATGAGTCTTGCTTTTTCTCCTGATTTGAAGGTGGAGTCAACATAGACGGTGTTTTGTTTTTGCCGTCTGAGTTGCCAGGTGTAAGGGGCTCGTTGTATTGACAGCAGTGTCCCGGAAGCTGAGCCTTTTCCCTCCTCCCCACCTTGGGTCCTCAGTGGGGATTTGAGCATCTTGGCTTCTCAAGCCCGGGCGCTCAGCCCTTTGCAGTTTCCTTTAAAGAGGAGGCCCAGTGCCTTTATGTGAGTCAGAACTTTCCCTTCTTGGCGTGTTTCTGGACTACATGCACACAGGCAGCTATTTATTAATCTGCGAAACCCAATCACCCGCCCGTGACCTCTGGGGCGGGGCACTAGTTGCTTTAAAGAAGCATTGTTTCTTTGGGGGGCAGTTTCTGCCTGGACTTGGGTGGGGGGCATGGTTACCACACATATTACCCCTCTCCCCCCAAGGTCTTTACCTCTCAGCTTTTAATGAAAGAAGAGATCCTGTTTTGAGGCATTGGGTCTCAGTTCTTTAGAATGCTTATACCCCAGGGACATTTCCTGATCTACTAATGATTTTCCAGTTTAGTACTGGAGTTTCCTTGAGGCTGGGTCACAAATATTTTTACTGAAGCCTAAAGGTAATCGATGTGTGTTTTTTCAAACAATCATTCATGTCACCTTTCTCACACTCTAGAACTCTATTTACATTTCTTTGGGTTAGTCCTGGCAGTTGGGACCTTTTGGCAAAGCTTAGATTCAGGAGAATCTTTCAAGGCCCTGTTGGGATGGTCAGTGGTTTCTCTGTGCTTAACCTCTGCATGCGGCCCTAGCGAGCCACACTGTGGGTGCCTGGTGGGAAAGACCGTCGAGACGAAAACACGTTCTGGGGGCACTTAAACCCTCACCCGGCCACCTTTCTGTCAGAGAGAGGCTGGCTGAGAGGTGCTGCAATGCCCAGTAATCATTTGGCCTCATTGAAATTTGCAAAGGGAGCTGTTGTCGGTTCTTAAAACCAGAATTCCTAGGCACTTCAAACTTAGAGAATTCCATGAGTCTGGCACAGAATATCCGTTTTTGCCCCCATTATAATCCTTTCCTCTTCGTCTTAATCGTGAAAGGGGTGGGGTGGGGAGCAAAAACCCAGTCCCGGCCCAGGGTAATTCTCCCCAGAGACTGGGGGGAGCGGGGGGGGTGGCACTGTAGGGACGAGGGGGAGCGTGCGGGTGAGCCCATCTCTCCACCGCGGTGAGGAGACCCTGCTACCCAGGGGTGAACCTTAGGGAACGTGGCTTGGACGGTCCAGAGGACACTCACATATTCAGATGTCCATTTTAATCATCTTAAAATATATATTAAAAAATGCCCTTCCTGGTCTTAGTGACACCGGTGGCCCAGTTCCAACCGTTCAAATGGAAAAGCGGAAACCGCCAGTTGTTTTTTGCACCTTCCCTTCCTCCCCAGTCCCTCCCGTCCACTGCACTGTCCTGGACGGACGGCAGAGGGCCCCATGCGGCCCTGAGGTCGTCCTGTGTGGTTCTGTGGTTCGTTGTTCTGGGTTTGTTTGTTTGTTTTGTTTCTGTCTGACTGTCCTTCCACACCAGCAGGTGTTTGGAAATTAGGGGGGAAATAAATTCTCACCAGTGGTTGCTGTTACAGTTAAATCAATAAAGACCTTGAATATTAACTTGGTGTTCTGTGTAATTTTTTAAAACTTCAGATGAAATCCTGTTGGTCTCACATTCTGGGAGTCTTGGCTAGGGAGGAGGTGGGTCAAAGCAGTTGGCCACTTCATGTGTCCGCTCGTGACACGTGGGGAGCACTGACTGTCCCCTGCGCCCTGTGTATGCAAGGTGATGTGTCCCCTCAGGAGCTGGGAGGTGAAGGTGTTTATGCCCGGGTGGGTGGGCAAGAAAGCTGGGTGCCAGGCTCAAGGAAGCCTAACAGCTTTTCCTGGAGAGGGCTGCGGCCGCCTCTCAGGCACACTTGTTAGAAATCCGTCATATCTGATGACTTAAAATAAACCAGGCTGTGCTGCATGAGCCTCAGATTCCTTGCCATTATTAATCCAGTGGGGCTCACATATTAGTGTTGAGAGCAAGAATTCTATCCTTTCATGTTTTCGATGCAGTCAACAGAAGTTCACAGAATAAATCTGTGGACTTGAGAAGTGTTCCTGTCGGGACAGCGAGGGGTGCACAGGCTTTGGATGAGTAACAGGCCACACTCCGGCTCTGCTGCGTAGTAGCCGCGTCCTTGCCGATGGCGTCGCTCTCGGCCTCTTTCCTGGGTGGTTGCGAGGCTCAGGTGAGACCATGGGACGCACTTGGCGCAGTGCCTTGTCTGTGGAGTTTGTTCAAGGGCTCAGGAACAACTAAGCTGGTGTGAGCAGAGCTTGGCCAGCTGGGTCTTCCCCCAGTGTGCAAGTTTGGGGATGGGGCAGGCTTGCGGACGGTAGCCCCCTTCTGGTGGGACCTCCAGAGGACTGAAGAATCTCTTCAGGAAAGACAGGGCCGAATACTTTCGAAAGCATCTTCATAGTCCTTTCCTCTCCCCCAAAGGCAACTTCTGGTAGAGGGGTAATGGTTTTGCTGCTAATAAAAGGGGGCGCTTTACAAGATTGATTTAAACCCTGAGGGTGCTGTGTGAGTCACAACTACCTCCCAACTCCTGTCTGTCCTGTTTCTGCTTCTTTGTTTTTCCGTTTCTCCATTCCTTCCTACTGCCAGGCCACCGCCCACTTCCCCAGCCCAGGAGAGTCATGCACACAACTTCTCCCACTTACCTACTGACTTGGCAGTTACAGAAACAATGGAAGACCTTTGCCTGGAGAGCAAGGTAAAATACGGGTACCGCTGACGAATCTATAAAAGCTCCCTTGGCCCCTGGGTAGGGCAGGACTCAGTTCTCAGAGGTAGTATCTCCTCTGACCGACAAAGCATTTATCAGCACACAGGGTCCGGACACAGAGCTGCGTCGCTAGGCTCGGCCCCAAATACTCCACCAGGCAGCAGACTGCCCCTGCTGCCCGCACTGATGGAACTTTCAGCAGGGGTCAGCAAAGCAGTTCCACCGCCTGGTAGGAGGCCATGCCTGGTCAGTGAGGTTAGTCCTGTCAGAGCTGCTAGCTGAGCGCTCCCACAACCGTAGCCACAAATAGCTTGACCTTTTGCTGCCCTGGCCCCAACCGTAGAACTATTCGGCACCTACTTAATAAAAATGCCCTGAAGCCCTAGCGTGGGATTTTCTGTCCCAAGAAATTCAGTTTGGTGGTGGAATTGGGATGCTCATCTGATTCCAAAGGCTACAGCCTTTATCCGAAGCTAGGGGGCAAAGACCTCTAAAAACTATTAAGAACGGTGTCCCTGGGGCTCCAGAGACCAGAGCCACGCCTAGCTGTGTGGTTAGGCCACTAGGCCTCTCTGGGCCTCACTTAGGAAAGAGAGTAGGGCGAACGCTGGCCTGCCCAGCTCCCGTTTTCTAAGGAGAGTCAGATGCCGAGCCCAGTGGTGATCCTGAATTGTAGTTACAGCAGGTCTGTTTCCACTCCAGGAAACGAGCAGCTGGATCAGCTCGGTTTTGCAGAATCAGAGTGCTGAGTTTCCTCAGGCCCAGGCCTCGCTCCAGCCTAGCCAACCCCCGCCTGGGCAACCAAGGCTGCGGTGGAATCGTGTCTAAACTCAGCAGTGTCCTCGCTCGATTGAGGTCATGTTCCCAGGGCTGGGTGGGGCACAAGTCAATGGGCTTCTGGGGAAAGCAGGGGCACATTCCCGACAAAATGGCCCCCTAGCCCTGGCACACACTCGTGTGCACACACACTATACGTATAAATAAAACCTCTCTCCTGTTTTGGCAATGTTGATAAGAGAAATGCAGAATTGCTGCATTTAGGGTCTTTTCAGCCAGAAGGCAAAGATTTGTATGTTTGGCCGGAGAGCCTCCTACAAGAAAGCTAGTGTCCCTTTTGCTGTGCTGCTATGAGGAACTTGAAATTAAGCCAGTCTTAGAACCCTGAGCAGCAAAAGCTGATAAAAGATTAGATAATGGGGGGGGGGGGGAACATGGCACCGGGCTAGCAGGCTCTATAGGGAGGGAGATGCGGATAGAGCCCAGGGGGCAGTCTGACCGCTCACGGCTCTTCCGAGCCTGCCAACGGGCATTTCATGGGAATGCATTTGGATCCACCTGCTTTCGTGTCATGGGATGAGGCCGCGCACTCAATTATCACCTGAGGGGCGAGGGTCACACAGCTTCTCGGTGGCTGAGCGGTGACCATAACTCAAATCTGCCACGCAGGACAGGGCCTTCACCCCCGCAGGCAGGAAGCTGGGCGGTCTCGTGCACAGTAAGCACCAAGAAAGGGAGGCGAACCGCCACCAGGCTTACTACACGCGGACTGCGTCTGCCGAAGCAGACTGACTCGCGGGTGTCTGAGGGCTCTGGCTTCTGCAGTCCAGTGTGGCCCGTTCTCTTGGACGCGGTCCTGCCTCTCCCTTCAAAGGCACCAGCTGGCCTGGAAGGAGTAGACAATGGCTTTATTGTTTGTACAACTCATTAGCAGAGACCCACTTCAGGGGGCCCGGACCAGGCCAACAGAGTGCGACTGGCCAGCCAGAAGGACATGGGGCCCCTCACCCAGCCTGAGGCAGCGGGAGCGCCAGACTTGTCCATTTAACACAGCGATGCTTAATCTTTCGGGGTAGGGGTGTCAAAGAGCACTTTCTAGAATACATAAAAGCTATAGACAACCTTATCCCACCTCAGCAACGCATATGTGCCCCAACTTCCGTGTACAATTTCTGGAGGTTCACAGGTGTCAATGAGTCAGGTAGAGAACCCTCACGTTAGTGCTTTCACTCGCCACTGTCTGTTCGGTAGAGAAAACCCAGCAAGGCTGCTTCACAGGCTTCCTCCTCCCTCTCCCGACGGCCTCCGTGCTCAGCCAGATCCACAGGGCCTTCGTTTACAGGCTGGGCAGCCCTTCCTCCTGGGCCGGTGGACAGAGCAGCTCTCCCCTTGATTTCTCCTCTTTGGATCAGATGGTCATCATGTACTCAGGAGATTCCCAACCTTCCAAGGTACAGGTGAACCCCACACCGCCCCAGGACCTCCTCAAAGACACCCACATTCTTCCACAATCATGTCTCTGTGATGGTCCAGAAGGACCCTGCCATTGTCCACATACAGCATGCTCAGCGGCCTGGTCTTCACGGGGACACAGCAGGTGGAAGGGACTCGGTGGGGCTGGTACCGTTTCAGCAGACTCTGCGAAAGGGACAAGAGGGAGGGGTCAATCCATGTCCCGACAGTTGGGTCAGACTAGTGTCATTTCTGGGTAAAAGGTAAAAGAGTCTAAATCACTTTTTGGGTGTAAAAATAGAAGAAAGTTGTTTTCAAAAAGAATCAGCATACCGATACCTCGTCAACTCTTACTTCTAAATAACTTTCTCTTTTCTTAAGCATCTTTTAAACAAGATACTAAAAGCTGTTTCTGGGGAGAACGGTAGCTAAATTATATGTTCTCCTATTGTTAAAGTCTAGAGTGAATACCAGTTTTAAAAATATTCCAAGAAACTGCTGGTTTAGTTCCAAGAACATGAGGCAGAAGAGAGCTGTGTGGACATTCTTGCGGGATTTTCTTCGTTGCCCAGAGAAGGGCAAACAGAGTCAACAGGAGAGAAGGCAGCGACCCCTCGGCATTTGGGAACCGGGCTGTCCCTGTGATCCAGTGACATCTTTTTGGGTCGAGTTGGCCACTGGGACTACCTGGGTCTCTGCGGTTCGCTCTGATCTGCTGCAGGCGGGTAGGTGGGTTGGTGGAGCGACGTGGGCCTGGGAGAGGGACCTGAGGGCCTCTGCCCAGGCCAGGTTTTCTGAGGAGCTGGCCCCCACCAGTGCCTCCCTTGCATGGGGTCAGTTTCCCAGAGCCTCTGAACCCTGCCTGAGGCTTGGCATGGAGGAGGCACTACAGGTCCAGGGGATTCTCAGTCTAGGCTTCTTGGAGTGAATAAACACACGTTGGTCCCTGATGAACCTTCGAGAGCAGGGCAGGGCTGCCTGCCACACCAGGGCCGCTGTATGGGCCTCTATTCTCTCCTCTCTCCTCCTCCTCCTTCCATTCCACCACCTTCCCCCTCCACCACCTTCTAGCGCTCAGGCCAATGAGTGGCACCTGGCGGAGCCTATGGCCTTTCTAACTATTTTAGGCAGCAAAAGTACAGCAGCTAGAATAGTATTATCTCAACTATGGCCCCCTAAATGTGGCCCCCATTTCATCAGTGAATCACAGGCTTCCTATAACGATAACATCAAACATGTCTGTTATCTTCCAACTACTGTACGTGCAGTATACACATCATCTCATTTAACCCCACGACTTCCCTATGAAATATGGCACTGCTATCCCCATTTCACAGGTGGGGAAACTGAGGATCAGAGAGAGTAAGCATGTTGATCAGTATTGCACAGCTGATAAGTAGGCATCAAACCCAGGCCTGTCTATCTCTAAACTCCAGATGCTGACCTTCCTTTCCTAGAATGTCAGGGCTGGGGAGGTGACACCCTCTAGTCTATACCCTCCACCCCTAATTTTATGAAAGGCAAGGAAAAAGTCCCAGGAGAGCAATGTGTTCAAGGCTACCCAAGGGGGCACGACTTCATGGAGGCTTTCTGAGGATGATGTCATGGGCCATCCCCATATCCCTAGGCCCTGGCACCTGGCTGGCACCTAGAAGGTATCTGAATAACTGTCATTTAGTAGCAAGGCTGGGGTCCTGTGCCCCTGACCTGGCAGCACAGCCCCTTCTCCCCACGACCGCCAGCCTCCCCCAGGCTTTGGCACCACACCTGGATGTAGGCGTGGTTCGTGGGATGGAACTCCTCCCCCACAGGGTTAGGACACTCGCCCTCGCAGCGATAGGCGTTGTACTGCTTGGGGTAGATGATCCAGGCTCCCCATCCAATCAGGTTGAAGTCCACCTGGAACTTGACCTTCCGACACAGTTGGCTTCTGTCGGGCAAAGGATGTCGAGGGTGCCTCCCGCCCCTCTCCCGGAAGAGCTGTCCCTCCTGGGCCCTCCAGGAGCTCTCAGCTTCCCACAGCAAGGTGGGGCCGCCCAGCCGCCTCTGCTCAGGAGAGAGGTTGGAGCAGAGCAGGAGGAGCGCACTGGTGACAGGTGGCGCGGGAGGCCGCTGCCAACACTCTCGAGCCAAACTGGACATCTGCTCCTTCAGCTCCCTGGGGTGCTTCAGCCACTTGAAGAGTGGCCTGGTCACCTCCAGGACCATGCTGCCCGAGGAAAAGGTAACCTGGGACAGAGAGACAGTGAACAGTTCCATCCGAAGACGTTCCAGGCAGCTGGCTGGGTCCTGATCTGCCTCTAGCTTTGGCTGGTGGAAAATCTCAATGGAGAGCGGGACATCCGGGGAAAGGTCCATAGGGCTGGACAGCTGCAGCCGGAGCTCAGCCCACTCCAAGTCCTCTTTTTGGCTCAGGAAGGAGAAGTCAAAAGCAAAGGTCCAGTTCTGCCCATCCACCGCCACATCTGGGGGGGAAAAACACAGGAAGGGAGCGGGGTGAGCAGGTCCTGCAGTCTCGGTCGACATACTAACAACCACAGCTCCTGTCTGAGCTCTCACCTCCTGCGGATCACCTCTGTTCATCCTTTTCACCCCACGATTTGGGAATGTTCCTGAACCCACTTAGATGAGGACAATTGAGGCTCAGAAGGTAAATTATCTGCTTAACGTTTCATTCTTGGCAGGTGGCAGAGCCAAGAAGCAACCTGGATTTGCCTAGGCGAAAAGCCCGAACTTCAAATCACTGTTCTGCTGCTCCCCCTCGAGACCCTCCAAAGCCAGAGGACAATTGGTAAAAAATTGGACTCCCCTCCCCTCCACACACACACACACACCCACACCCATGGCCTAAAGCCATGCCCTGAGCTTTCGACCTAAGCCCTGGGCTTCCAATGTACCCTGCAACCCTGGCGCAAGTCACCTTCCCAGACCCCATTTTCTCATTAGAAGGCCGGCCCGTTTCACAGGCACGATGAAGTTGGTGTACGTGTCATGGAAAGGCTCGGAGCTCCCAGGGAGGCACAGGCAGCAGAAGCCAAGCACTGGCTACCCTCTTCCTGGCCCGTTCCTCGGGATGGAGGCAGAAACTGCAGGGAGGGTTGGCAACCGTACAAATGGGCTTCTCCAGGCATTCTAAACTTGACTTTGCACTGACCTAGAACTTTCCACCCTGTGGTTTCTCCTCCCTACCTGCAGGGCACTCACCCTCTCCTGCCCCAGGTCACCCACACACCCAGTGCAGACTCAGCAAGGGCACACACGTGTGCACGCACACGTATGGCCCTGTTCCCCTCACCCAAGGCAACTAAGCCCAAAACGGACGCAAAGGAGCGGGAAGTACATTCCATTTATTTTAGTCCTGGACTAATTTGGTCTGATGTCTGGGAATGGCCTGGATTTAGAAATTTTCAGGTCACCTAAAAGTGATCTTTAACTTTTTCCAGCCTAATTTTTCCTTCTTTGTAATGGGAATGCCTTACTCCTATCTGCATTATCAGACCCAGGGAAATTAAGAGGTTTGAGGGTTAATTGCTAAATAAAAGTCAAGAGTTATTCATCAGAAACAAAAACAGTAACCCTTTCTACATAGATCCTAAATCTCTGATTTAAGTCCTTCTGGACAGACCACATAACAGGGGGTTTGTTTGTTTGTTTGTTTATTGTCTCGCAGAGCATGTTGGGTCACAGTAAGTGAGTTTCTCTGGGAAATCCAGCCTGCATTTGAAGGGGCAATTCCTAGCTCAGCCTCTGGCAGCTTCTCTCGGCCACTCCCTAGCTGCTCCTTCTCACTTTATTTCCACTTCCCTCCTCATTAGCACCTGCAGGGGGCAATAACCGGCCCCAGACTGGCAGCTCTCCCCAGAGGTGTGGGGAGGAGGGTGACATTACCCGCTACCCATTGGACACCACCTGGCCCCCCGGGGATTAGGTGGGACATGCAGCAGCTCCCGGCCACATGCACCAGGAGTTAACATATTATCTCAAGTCTCAAGTATCCACAAATGGCCTTTTACAGGAAGGCCTCCCTGCCCCGTGGTTCAGAGCAGGGGCCCTGTTGTCTCTGGTGATGGTTCAGATCCTGCCATTTGCTGTTTAACTGCGGGCAGGTTACTATCTGAGACTTTCTCTGGGCCTCAGTTTCCCTCTTTGTAAAGGTACATCCACCATTGATGTACCGAGATGTGAGTAAAGAGCTTGACGGAGCACAGCCACCAAAGTGGGATGTACACAGGCCACCGTCAACTGTCTCTGTCCAATCCAGAGTTAGAAATGAAGGTGGAGGCAGACAGGGACCTACCTGACTGGGGGCCGAAGCCATCTGTTCCGGGGACAGGCAGTGCGTATGGAGGGAGGGCAGGGAAATCACTCCTTCCTGCTGGAAGAGTCTGGGACCCCACAACCCCACCCCCTGCCAAGAGCCCCCTGGGACACAGCACTGGTGGGTTCGCCTGGATCTGGCTCCAGTTCATCTTAGAATAGGGGTGCTCATCTTTTCAGGTCACCGATGCCTGATGAAAGCTAAAAATGCTCTCCCCAGGGGGAAAACCGTATCTCCCACTTAAACAATAAATTCGGTGGTGGCTGCCCTCATGCCGAGTAATCATTTATAAACACTGTCTCCTTTAACCCTCCCCACCTGCAGCCCCATTCTGTAGATGAGGAGCTGACCGGCCGAGATGGAAGTGATCAAACGGCGACCGGCAAAGATGGGAGACCATCTGTGCACCCCCCCATCCTAGCGCTGCCTTCAGGAAAAACCAAGTAAGAAAGGAGCCTTAGGATGCGCCTTGCCCGCCTCCCTCCAGGCCGGCGGGCTGGCTCTTCTCGCTGCTGTAACAAAGCGAAGCCAACTCACAAGCGTGTGAACACACGCCCTTAGCGCCAATGGACACTTGAAAATGGGTAAAACGGTCGATTTTTGTTATGTATATGTTTCACCATACACGCGCAAATGAGGCAGAAAGCAAACCAGCTCCCTGTTTTACAAAAGAGGAAACTAGAGAAATCAACTGAAGTTTCAGGGACACAAAGGGAGTTGGGGAGCAGGGTTTGGGGGGCCGAAACCCAGTTCTCCAGTCCCAGACTGACCCACCTGCCGTGGGGACCTCTCCGGGGAAAGGAACTGGCGAAGTGCGCCCCGCTTGGCACAGCCGCCGGGTCCCCACACCCCTCCCCCACCCCGCGGCCTTCCGGCGGAGGGTCCGAGCGCTTTCAAATCGCCCCGCTCCGCGGGTGTCCCCAGTCTGGCTGGTCCCCGGATGACCCTTCCGGAGAGGGTCACACGCTGTCTGACCCGAGTCTAGGCAGGCCAGGGACCCAGAGCCCCCACCCACAGACCACAGGGGCCGGCGGGTGGCAGTCAGGTCAGATTATCGGATGTGGATTTCGCCCGGGCCGCGGGGAGGGGCCGTCTAGCCCGGCCGCGGCGGGAGGCGCAGGGCGGCGGGGCTCCCCTCACCGATCCAGGACGCGGATTGTGCGGCGTAAGGGGGCCTCGCGGGAAGGGCGACACCCACACGCCCGCCGCGCGCGGTGCCCGGACACGCTCTCGCGTCCTGGAGGGCGACACTCCCGGGTCGCCGTGGCCACTGAACGCCCCGGGCCCCCTCTGAATCTAGGCCCCGAGCCCGGTGTAACCCGGGACGCTGACCCCGCCCCAGCCTGGCCTCGCGTGCCCAAATTTGCCTCAGTTCTCGACTTTGGGGTGTCCCGCCCCTAATCCCAGATCCCCGAACTCTAACGCCTGGTGTTCCGCGCCTGAGACCCGGTTGCGAAGCCTGCTCTCACCCTGAGACGCTCCCCGCGCCGGCCCCGGAGACCTGCTCACCCTCCTCACGCGCCAAAACCAACGCAAGTCGGCAAGACAAAATTATTGCAGCAATACTAACGGCCATTCATGGCCAGGCCTGCTTTTGTGCTAAGCTTTTTTGTGCTTCGTCACCTAGATTTATGAGGGAGGTGCTGTTATTCCTAGTCCACAGGTGCGCAAACCGACGCGCCCGAAATCCGCAGTTGACAAAACCGCGCAGATAGAAAGTGGCACAGTCGGGCGCCCCTTTACCCCCGAGACCCGGAGCCAGAGGTCTCAGCCCGCGACACGCCCGCAGCGCCGCAAGCCCGTCACCACCCCCCCTGCGCCCGCACCAATGCAGGCGCGAGGCACCCCCAGACCCCCGGCGCGCCTTCCGAGCTCGTGGACACGTCCTCAACCGCGCCGTCCCCCGCACGGGTCCGCAGCCCCCGGCCGGCTCCAGCGCCCTTCCGGAGCCCGGAGGTAGGATGGGACCCGGGGTGCTCAGCGGTGTGGGGCAGCCTACCTTGCGCTTGCAAGCTGCGGATGATGTCCGCGCGGGGCGGGTCGCGGTAGAGGCTCAGCATATACGCCAGAGGGGACGGCGAGGAGGGCTGCCCCCTCGTACGTGGGGGTACGGGGGCTACTGCAGCGGCGCCCGCCTGGAGGAGGGCCCACCAGAGGTGCAGAACGAGGAAGCGGAGCCGGCGGGTGTGCATGGTGGGCTGACCGAGCCTGAAAGCGGTGCCTCCGCCCTTATATCCTGGGCCTTCCTAGCCACCCAGCCCCGCCCTTCCTCCTTGGGGGAAGCTTTAAGATCTTATACACGCCCCCCCCAACTCATTCTGAGAGATGTCCCCCAGAAAGACCCCCTACTCTGGGCGGGCGGGGCCTAAGCCTGGTAGGGAGGAGACCCACACTGCCCCCGGAGGAGCCTAAAGGTTCAGGCACCGGCTAGTTTGTCAGGTCTGGGCACCTGGCCCTCCTAGGTCTTAGTCCCCAAACGGCGCAGGCTGCAGACGCCCAGGTCAGAGCTGAGGCTTCTTTACTCTACCCGCGCCTGAGATCCCTGCCCTTTCCTGTCCCTCCGGCCTCCAGATGCACGTCTGGCTCAACAAGGAGCATGTAGGGGGTGGCCGTGGACGCTGGTGGCTACCAGGGAAGGCGTGGGCCCACACTGGCCTGTGATGTTTCAGCCTGGCCTGGCCGGCAGCCTTCCTGGAAACTGTCCAGAATGGCCTCCCGGAGCAGCCCTGGCCTTACCCGTCAGGGCCCATCTGGAGGGCTGGCCTCTGGGAGAAGACCCGGTACTCAGAGTTGCGGGTACAAAGGTGAGCTCCAGACCAGGGCCCACAGGGTCCTGCTTCAAATATGTAAGTGGTCTCCTAGGGAAGACAGAGGTCAGGAGTGACCAGGATGAAGGCTGGACTTCTTCCTTAGAAAAGGGAAGTGGTCATGGGAAACTGGAACCCAGAGTATTTGCTGACAGGTGACACTGGCTCCCACGAGGGGGGTCACAATGGTGTCACCAGGCTCTTCTCTTCACAGACACACGTCACCTCAGTGATTTCAGGGGAAGGTGCTGCCCATGCCCACAGCCCTGTCCACCCTGGCCGTGCCCGCAGGGGACCCGGCCTTGGCCCAGGACCTCTCGCTTTCGGCTCTCCGCCCACTTTCCTCGTCAGCTCCAGCGGGATCCTTGCCTGGCCTCCCTTCCAGGTGCAAAGGCAGGTCCGTGCTGGAATTACCGTTAAAGAAATGGAAATTCCTGCCCCTGTCAGGCTGAACTGCTTTCCTCCACACAGAAGCCCCCCCCCCCCGCCCCCGCAAGTCCTTTTCTAACCAACAAGCACATCGGCAGTGGGTCAGCATTTACTGAAACACTCACTGGGTGCCCCGAACGCCTCTGTCCCTTTCACAGATGCTTCCAGCTCCAAAGAACCACAGACCCAGCCCTGAGCAAGTGTGAGACTGTGGAAGGAGGCCCAGCAGGCTCCGACCCGCTTCCGGGCGGAAGCCAGTCCCACCCAGCAGGAAGGGATATTGCCTGGGAGAGACCTGGGTGGTGGACCCAGGGACCTGGGCAATCTATCTGCTCAGCCGACTGTTGCTCCTTCAGGCTGGGGACTGTCCTGCTTGTCATGCTGTCCCCACAGTGCGGACCAAAGCTGGGACCCCGTAAGTCTTAGCTAAGCAAATAAATCAATGAATGTGTCTGCACTTGCCCAAAGATAAGTATCGCCAAGAGTGTTTGTTAAACTACTGATTCCTGAGTCCCAATCCAGACCTTCAGGATTAGAATTGGAAGAGAAGGCTTTTTCCTACACATGTAACAAGCACCCCCGGGATTCGGGATTCGTATCAGGCAACTTTGAGAACCTGGGTGGGCAGGGGCTCTGGTTGTGTGTTGGAACCCACCTCTCCAGGCAGGTGGGGCCTAAGCCTGGTAGGGAGGAGACCCACACTGCCCCCGGAGGAGCCTAAAGGTTCAGGCACCGGCTACTTTGTCAGGTCTGGGCACCTGGCCCTCCTAGGTCTTAGTCCCCAAACGGCGCAGGCTGCAGACGCCCAGGTCAGAGCTGAGGCTTCCTTACTCTACCCGCGCCTGAGATCCCTGCCCTTTCCTGTCCCTCCAGCCTCCACGTCTGGCTCAACAAGGAGCATGTAGGGGGTGGCCGTGGACGCTGGTGGCTACCAGGGAAGGCGTGGGCCCACACTGGCCTGTGATGTTTCAGTCTGGCCTGGCCGGCAGCCTTCAGTTTCCTCATGCGAAAAGCATGACCGGGGATACCTCCTTCCGGGCAGTTTAAATGAAGTAAATCCTAAAATGCTTTGCATGCTCCCAGACCTGGTATATTTGTAAAGCCTTATGCATGTGGCTATTAGTGGGATTGTCACCCAACTTCCGCAGCCTGGGCGCCTGATGGCTGGGTGTTGTCAGCCGCATCTGCAACAGACCCCTCCTCAGAGGCAGAAGGCACCCTCTATAAATCTATAATGAATCTATAAATAAAAAACAAGGGTAGATTGTGGTTAGTGCGGTGGGGGTCCCTGACAGGACGTGGGAGTTAAGAACAACAACGCAGGGGAGGTGCACACAGCCAGACAGACGTACAGGAGTCAGCGTTCCAAAACCCTGACCTCACAAGTCCCCGTGTGTCCTAGAATCCGGGTGGTCCCTGTTTAAACAGGGACATTCAGCACAGAGGAGTTTATCTACCAAGATTGGGGAGGGAGTAAAAAGGATGACATATCTACTTCTCATACTGGACCAGAAGCTTCCCGGAATTAAGGACAAAGCTTTAGTCATCCTGTGTCCCTCACACGATGTGGCACATAGTAGGTGCTCAATAACTGTATCCATTCAAATAAATACTAATAACAATAGTGAATATTTTTTCAGAGAACATATTTTCAATATACAGAATAAATAAAGCAAACATAGAATTCCTAAACACACATTGGACTTCATTTCCAACTCTGACGTGTGAAGAGTTCATCAATTATCACTCCTACCCTCACAAGAAAAAGTTGGACAATCTGACAACAATTTTTCTTCCCATCAGAGAACAATAGTTAATATGTATTGAGCACCTAATGCCATGGGCACTCTGCTAGCCATTGCATAGATTTTACGAGGAAACAGAGGTTCGGAGGAAACAAGGTCACTTGGCCAAGGCCACGAACTGACAACGGAACGGCCAGAACGAGACGGGCAGGGCTGCTTGTTAACCGGACCTGTGCTTCTGGCCCTATGGCTCCCCCGCAGATGAGAGGGTGAACACGTGCCTTGTACTGAGACTAAAACAACTCTCAAGTAACAGTCTCGCCTTCCCCCAGGCCCGGGAGCTGCAGACAGAGCTCCTTGCTGATGTGTATTGGCCCAGAGCCAGCGGAGGCCTGGAATCACTCTGACCTGCAGGAGCGGCTCTGTCGCAGCCCGCCAGCCCCGGCACCGGGAGGAAGCCGAGTCTCCGTCGCCTTCTCGGGACAGAGGCTAACCGTCATCTTTCCAATTTTTTTAAAGATATTTCTTAATTTAGGGTCTGTTTCCTACTAGAAGGATGAGAAGTGCCCTCTCCCCAG
The DNA here is from genome assembly GCA_004026765.1 of Micronycteris hirsuta. Lineage (NCBI taxonomy): Eukaryota > Metazoa > Chordata > Mammalia > Chiroptera > Phyllostomidae > Micronycteris > Micronycteris hirsuta. Next base: position 148,604 of record PVJI01001661.1, read on the forward strand.
GAAGGGAATGACACCTTCTCACTTCCCCTGCCCCGAAAGGACTGACCCGACAGATTCCCTGACCTGGGAGATAACCGTTGAGGGCCATCCCAGCTGGCTGGGGGTTGGGGGGCAAAGTCCCTCCGAGCTTTCAAATGCTTTCCGTCAGGCCATCGGGGCCCCTCCCAACGCGAGCAACACTACGTGGCCTGTTCCATTGCTGCGGCTCTGAGGTCAGGCTGCCAGGAGGCGGGATCCGAGACTTCTTTCTCACTACCTGTGCGTGTTAGGCCAGTCTCTTCCCATCTTCAAGCCTCCGCCTCCCCTCCGTAGAATGGAGATAGTGGATAGCGTCTCCTTGACAGGCACGCAGGAAGTAATGTGTGTGCAGAGCGCGTGGGGCATGCAGCATTTGCATGTTCATTCATTGAACAAAGCTGCTTATCTAGTGAGCCGACGACAGCTTAACTCCCAGAGCTATTCTCAGGGAGTCCAGGCAAGATGCCATTTCAGTTCTGCACACGGTTCACGAGCATTTCCCATGTGCCAGTGTGAGCCCGGCTGTCCTTCCACACGTGTAAACCATGTAATCCTATTTGTTCCTCAGCGAAGCCCTGTGAGGGGTGTAAAGCGCTCCGGAGATGGGGAAAGTGAGGTACAGGGAAATCAAGCGGTACGAACTTCGTTAGGGTGGAGAGTGTCTGCTTTATCGCCCCTCCTGTGCCTCGCACAGCCTCTGGCACACAGGAGCTCAAGTGGCGGTCAAGGGATTGACTGAACCCACACCCCTGAAGCAGGCTCCCAACACACCTGCGCATTTCACCTGCGTCTCCTTCTGCATGCAGCCTCCTACTGTCCCCACTTCATTCTCCTGGGAAACTCCTACTCATCTATGAAGACGCAGCTTAAAAGTCCTCTCCCCTACAAACCTGTCACTAGCTCCCCAGCAATTTGGCAGAGCCCTCTTTCAAGTGCAGGTCACAGAGCTGTGGTCCGCACTCTCTTTGGTGGCCACCATCAGACTGTGAGCTCCCTGGAGGCAGAGACTAATCCTAACTCGCTCTTTTTCAAAGCCCAAGCTCCCAGTTCATAACTGACCATGCTTGCTGTGATCTTCGGCCTAAATGAATGAACACAATCCTGGAAATGGTAATGGGCGGTCTAAGCACAGACTTCTGGCGTCCACCTCCAGTATTTGCCCGCTCCTCCTGTTACCCCACCCTGCTGGCCTCAGGGGCCAAACCCGGAGCTGAGAGGGACTGGCTAGGAGCGTCTGCTGGACACATGTGGCTACCTGCGAACTGGAGATAGAGACCACAGCCCTCCCTCACCATCCCCATGTACCCCCAATGCACCCCAGCTCCATGGAATCACCTTCCCTTCCCCATAGTTCTTCCCTCGTGCAGAATGACCTTGCCCTCTCTTCATTCACACGATCCAGCTCAAGGGTCTCCTCTTCCACGAAGCCTTCCTCATGCGGTCTTCCTACCCCCATCTCCCCTCCCTGTTCAGGCTCTGATCCCAGCCATTCTTTGTTGAGCAGTTGAGGCCCTTGAGACCCTAGGGGTTTTGCACTTGCAAGCGTGCCGCCCAGCTCACTCTGCATTCCTCAGTGCTGGCCCTTGGTAAGCAGAAGTGGCAAACCATGCCTGCAGCCCGCCGGGGCTGATCTAGTGTTTTCTCTGTCCCCAACAGTACTTTGAAAAGTTTCTACTTAAGTAGCCAACACTGAAAATTCTTAAAATTGTGCATAAAAAACCTTTCCTCCCATTATTTGAGAAATGGAAAGGTCCAGGCCCTTATTTCAACGTGGCAAGCTTTTCCTAAAGCTGCATAGTAGCTGTTTCCTTCAGGCAGGGTCTGTTCTCCAAGGTGTGCCACCGTCCCCACCGCTCCTGACTGACTGTGCGCACTTGCCTGGCCCTAAAGACAAATGAGTTTGACACCCTGCGGTATGTGAGAAAGGTACTCTGGAATCGGTTTGGAAACGCAGACTGGGGCGTGTTAGGGTTGGCCGCCCCGCTGTCCTCCACTGGGACTAACCCATGAATTGTGGGCACTCGGCTCACACCGGATGAGAGAGACATAATCTATTATTTAACATGTGCTTATCGAGATGTGCTTGCACTACCTAATGTACCCCTCCGTCAATCTCATAAAGCAGATTGGATATTTTCTCCCATTTTACAGGTGAGGAAGCCGAGGCTCAAACTTGCCCAAGGCGGAACACCTAGCAAATGTTGAGCTGGGATGGGCCCCAAGTCATGTGGCTTTGTAACCCGGACTGGACGCTACCGTGTCCCGACAAAGTCATTTATTACCTCCCCGCACAGAGAGGCCTGTCCCCACCTGCCCCGCCGACCCCAATCTCCCGCCCTCTGTCACACCGCCCTGCTCCTGTCTCCACGGCGCTTCCGCGGTCAGATGTCAGCTTGTTTTGTCTGGTGCTGTTTGTTTAGTCTGTGTCTGTTCCCCTCCCCCAGCACTTGGCTATAAGCCAGAGTCCTCGTCTGTTCAGTTCACCACTGAACCCCCAGTGCTTAGCACGGCTTTTTTTTTTTTTTTTTTTTTAGATTTTATTCATTTACTTTCAGAGAGAAAGGAAGGGAGGGAGAAAGAGGGAGGGAAACATTATCGATGGGTTGCAGGCCAGGTCCCTGGTTGGACCAGTGACCTTTTGGTTCACAGGCCGGCAGTCAATCCACTGAGCCAGGGCAGCGCAGTTTTTGATACATATACTCAGTGCATATTTGCCAAATGAATACATGTAACCCAGTCCCTGGACGGGGGACGTAGGGGGACACAGAGGAAAGAAGGCGAGGACAGGGCAAGTGCCTCTTGATCTAGTGGCCACCAAATGGCCGTAAACACTGCAGGTCACCAGCTTCCTGTGGTTTCAGCTTCTTCCACATCACTCTCCTGAGCACATGGGTACACAGTAGGCACTTAATAAATGCTCAGTACACCTGTTTTGACATGCTGACGTCATGACACCAGCAGGAGAATGCCTTCTCAGCCCTCCTGGCTCCGATGCACACCATTCACGTCACTGAGCCTTTTCTGTGTCCGCCCTCTCACCTCCGTTCTCCCTCCTGATCCTTGCAGGAGCCGTGTGAGCCAGGCGGGGCTGGTGTCACCCTCAGGGAGAGTGACTGGCCCGAGGTGGCACAGCCGGCAGGCTCTGTCTGACTCTGAACCCCGTGCTCTCTCCAGCTCCCGTCGTCCGGGTGTCGCCCGCGGCCCCTCCCGGTGGAGCCGGCCAGACCTGCGCTTCCCACAGGGTCAGGAGGTGAAGGCTGGGCCTGGCCTGGGAAACAAACAAAGAGACCACCGGGCGGATGCCCTTCCCTCCCACCCCAGAAGCTTCTCAGAGATTCCCACAGCCCAGCCGGCCGCGCCTGTCCCTCCCACCTCCCCATTTCTCTCCACTGACCGTCACCGGTGCTGACAATTGAGCTGGAGGTTGGCAACCCAGCTGAGCCGGGGGCAGTTGCCGTGTCTCAACTGTTGCTTACTCAAGGTGTGAAAATGAACGTAAATTTAATAAAGATCGAAATATAAAAATTATTCAAAGTTCATAAAGCTAAATAAGCAGTAAAGAAATGTAGATAATTAAACTCGGATGTTCTTTGTAAGCTGGTAGCATTTCTCTTTGTGAAACAGAAGCAAACTTAATGGACTATACTTCCCCTGAAGCTTAGAAGCACATTAAGACCTTTGGGACACCGACCTCTTATTGGTCTACAGACTCACCGGGCCTGGAGCGAGACCCCAAAGTCCCTGCCCTTCCAGGGAGTCTTATCAAGTAACACAGCATCATCTCTCTCTCTCTTCTTTTTCTCTCTCCGTCTTCCACAAACCCATGAGGTTGGTGCTTCGGTTGGCTTTCACCAGTGAGACGTCTGAGGCTTGGAGAGGCGGGGTGGCTGGCTCAGGGCCACGCAGCCAGTTACAGCGTCGCTGCAATTTGGGCTCGGGCAGTCGGTCCAGAGCCCACAGGTGGGGTAACTCAGGCAGGGTGCCTGGGTGGGGCTTACATCTCCAAACTCCTTAAGCTCTGTGCCCCGTTAGCCACTGGCCACAGGGTTGGCAGGATTCTAGGCTGGCGCACACCCTCACTCACATCAAGGGCCCCCAGACTTGAAAGGCAGCTGAGGGGAGATGCACAGACCTGGCTGGGTGGGCGGGGAGCCCTGGGGAGCTAATACGTCACCCAGAGACCCAGTGGGGCAGGGAGAGTCTGCAGGGAGCAGATAATCCAGTGGAACACATTTCCGCCCAGCACCTCCCCTCAGAGCTGTTCATTCTATGACTGCTAACAGATCCTCAGACACAGGGGAGCTGGGGGTGAGGGCCGGGCCGGGCCACATGTGTGCCCGTTTGACAGATGGACAAACATGTCGGAAAACAGCTTTTACAAATTTTACGCCAGGCATAATGCTGAGTGCTTTGGACACATGCCTCATGCACAACTCTGAGGAGCTCCTTTTATGATGCATTCTATAGGTGTAGTTGTTCCCATTTTACTGACAAGAAAACTGAGGTTTGAATTGCATAAGTGCTTGCCAGGGTCAAGCTGGTGCTAAGCAGCTGAGCTGGATTTGGAGCCCAGGCCTGTTTTGACTCCACCCCATAATCAGAGGGGGACAAACAGCTAAGAAGACCCCAGGGTGTGCTGGTCTTCGCCTCACCCTGGTGTGGGCGCAGCAGGTTCAGGAGGCAGCACGGCGCCTGTTTGCTCACATCTGCAGGGAACAGGGACTGGGTACTCCAATGCTGAGATAATGTCATGATTCAAAATGTCATAAAATCATAAGCCCCCCCGCATCCTGTGTCTCTCACATCTATCCCCCTGTACACCAATCATGCTCCCCCCAGTCACCCCCCTGACCGCCAACACTCCCCTGACACCCCTTTGCTGTTTCAGAGCCTCTGGAAGCTCTGGGCCCGCAGCTCCAGTCTGGGCCACACTAACTTCCCTCTCAGGGGAGGTCCCAGGCCAACCCAGCCTCGTTCTGGCTCCCAGCATCCTTGGCCTCCCCACGCCCACCCCCTCCCTCAGCTCCCCTTTTCCACACTCCCTGTGGACTGCACCCCTCAGAACCCTGTTCATTTGCCACTGGTAGGTTCTGAGATCACGTGACCCTTTTTCTGCTGTGTCTGCCTCAGATCTTGAGCTGCCCTGAGCCAGGCTGGAGGGACTGGTAACAGATTGAGAGGGGGAGTCCCGTTAGGGACCCCAGCGAAGGAAACTTCCCCCGTCCCCACTCAGGGCAGAGAGGGGGAGGGAGAGGGTACCAGTTAGGCTGAGGTTTGTGCTTGGGGGGCGGGGGCAGGAAGCCAGCCCAATGAGCCCAATCAGCCCCATCCGCCCCTTCCCCATTCATCATGCCCCCATCCCCCACCTCGTCTAAAACTCTGAGCTCCTCTTAAACTCTGAACAGAAGTCTCCCCTGGACCGCTGCACTCAGTGCCCAGGCGCTAACCAGTGAGGCTGAAAGGGTACAGAGCTCGCTTTCCTTGGGAAGGCTGGTCGTTGTCACCTGCAGGTGGCCGAGGCAGAGGAAAGGCGCACTGGACCTGGAGCACTGTGCCCTTCAGTGCGCGAGCCTGCCTCTGGCCCTTGTGGAGAAGGGTCTTAACCGGATGTGCGTGGGACGGTACCCAGTCCCACCTGCCGCGCCCCGCTGCGATAGCACAACCGGGACGCGCGGGGAGGCTTGCGGAATGGCAGGACGCCGCCTGCTGGGACGTGAGCTGGCCTGGCTGCTCCGCAGGGCCCTGGCAGAGGCCCAGGCGCCCGCCCCCGTGGGAAAGCGCGCGGACCGCGACCCAGCGACTCTGCCAGCGAGAGGAGTGGACTGCGGCGCGAGGGACCGGGGCCGGGCCGGGGTGGGGGCGGCGGTGTCTCCGGGACTGGCGGGCGGGCGGGGGCATTGTCACGAGTTCGCAAGGCGGCGAGGGTCGCTCCTCCCAGGCCCCACCCGGAGCGCCCTTTGGGTCATGCCCGACGTGTCTGCGGAGCCCACCACTTGGCGCTGCCCCGCAGGCAGCTCTCTGGCCCCGCTGTCCAGCCACTGGGTCCCGGACGAGATCCTCCGCGCAACAAAGGGTGAGCCCCCGCCTGAGCCGGTCGGTCAGGGCTCTGGGTTCAGCTGGAATTGTCCCCTTCCTGCCTACCCGGTCTCCGCTCTGGGCCTCTGTTGAATAGCCCCATTCTCCTGCCGTTGGGGGTGGGGGCGGTGTTCGCGGACTGTGTAAACCGTGGGGGCTGGAGGATGAAGTTATAGTTCCAGGCCATCTGCAAAGCGCCCACCTGGTGCCAGGCTGGCTCAGGGGTGTATCACACACACCACCGCGGCCTTTGTGCCCTCAACGGTGCTTTGCATACCCAGGGCCCCTGGGCTCAGGGAGAGCAAAGGTTCTTTTCCCTCCACCCCACCTGCCGCAGGGGAGCCCAGTCTGCAATACCCACGGCCGCCGGTGTCAGCCCTGAGCCGGGGACAGACTGCTCAGACACGCGGTGCGCAGCTATCGCGCACGATGCTTGCGACGGCAGAGTGGGTCCTCAGAGGCGGTGTCCTTTTGTTAGAGGTCATGGCACCCGCGGCGGGAGTTACCTTGAGGCTAATGAAACGTAAGTTTCAGACACTTCCAAGAGCCCTTTCCCTAGTTTGTATTTGCATTTTTGTATTCTTTCCTTAAAAAACCCTACCCTGCAACGATATGAGGCTCAGGCCCCATAACAAGTGCTGTCTCCTGAGGACCTGGTCTGTCTGCTGTCCTCTACCATTCTGCCTAGGGCGGGTGGAGGTAGGGAATTGCGGGGGGCCTGGCTGTGGGGGCCTGGCTGTGTGGGCCTGGCAGGGAAGGTAGGGCATCCAGACCAGGTCAAGGGGCTCACATGACCTCAGCATGATCCTTGGCTTCCCGAAACTCAAAACAGCCTGGCACCTCCCCACCCCCAGCCCTTTGCCTGCTATGGCAGGAGACAGCTTGGGCAGAGCCCTGGTGTGGCCTCGGCTCCTCTCTGGGGTTCAGTTTCCCTCCTCGGAGGAAGGCTGGTTATTACAGGGGTGACCGCAGAAACCAGGGTAAACGTTGGAAGGAGCAGACCCAAGAGGCTTCGGAAAGCTGCTGGGTCCTACCGTCCTGCCTGCAGTTCCCATCCCTCCCGCACGTCCCCTCTGCCCATCCAGGCAAACCACGGCGCCCTGTCTGCGTGGCAGTCCACCCTAGTCCCCTTCCGACTGCAGCATCTTCTCACCGTCAAGACACCCACAGAGCTGCCTCTTCACTCTCCCCAACCCCCAGTCACTCCTCACTGCCGAGGGCCCTCCCGCAGCGTGGGCTGTGGGACGCTCCGTGTTGCCAAATTGGTTCTGGCCCTAACTGACCTCGCAGCCCCCTTTGACACAGTTTAAACGCTTCCCTACCCCTCGGCTTTTGAGCCACCAAGCTTCCCTCCCACCTCCTGCAGCTGCTGCTCAGCCCGCTGTTCTCGTAGCCTCCCCCACACCCCCTGCCCAGCCCCCACCCTGCTCTGAGGGTTCTCCCCCCTCCCACTATGTGCTTCTCCTGGAGGGTCTCACCATCTGAGGCTTTAAAATGGTGCCCTGCCTTTCTTTACCCCAGACTGTTCTTCCAAGCCTGGGGCCCCTAATCAACTGCCCCCCCGGGCAGCTCCCTGCACTCCCTCATGGGCACCTTGAGCTACCCCTCCGCAGACCGAGCTCTCTCTGTGTTCCTTGCCCAGTGCTCCCACTTCGCTCACGCCCCTCCCTCTACCCTGTTACTCAACCTGACATCCTGATTTCGTCTTCCCTTCAACACCCCAACGTCTAACCCAGTTCTTGCCTGTTGACTCTGCCTCCAAAATTGTTCTCTGGAACTCAGCCGCTCCTGTCCATCTCTGTTCCCAGCCATCCCATCTCTCACCTGCACGACCACAGTGGTCTCCCTGCCTCCGCCCTGCTTCCTCCCCTTCCACCCACGCCCACAGGAGCTGCTGCCCCGGGTGGGCCTGCAGCACTCCCCCTGCCCCTTGCCCCGTAGAACCTTTCAGAGCCTCCCATTGCCTTTGGGAGGAGTACAAGCCCCCGGAGCCCTGCCTGGGGTGTCTCACTGCTGCCAGGGCACAGCAGCCTTCTTTCTGTTCCTGAAATTCCGTCAGCTTGTTCTCACCTCACGGCCTTTTTCCTTGCCGTCCCCTCTGCCTGGAATGCCCTTCCTCCCGCTCTGCCTGGCAAACCCCTGTTGAGCTTTAATTCTTCACTAAAATATGATCTCCTTGGAGAGGCGCTTCCCCACTACCCTGTCTAAAGCTTTTACACACCTTCAGAGCACTTATCGTCAGCTGTAGTTCATCTTTCCTTGTGGGGCTATTGGTTCATGTCTGCCTCCTTTATAATTCTATAAAGGCTGTCGGGTTTACTGTCTGCGTTGCTCTGCATCCCTGCCCCTACTTAGCAAAGAGTAAGGAGGCAACCCAAGAAATATCTGCTGTGGGAAGAGGAGAGGCCCACTGCTGAAGCTGTCCTCCCACATCTGCCCAGCAGGGGGCGCCCCAGGGCAGAGCATCACCGGTCCTCTGCCACCAGGACTACTCCCAGCCCCATCCCAGGGCCCCAGCTGGAGATCCAAAGGGCAGGTGCCAGCCAGGCTGCCCTTTTGCCTCCCTGTCCCACAGAACCCCACACGCTTCTCTTGGTTTGTTGGAACTCGGGGCTCTGCATTGTGTTTATTTTTACCAGCGTCTACTGCGGGGCTAGTGGCAACTTGAAACCAGAGACAGAATCTAACCTATTTATTTTTTCTTGGTGCCCATTCAGAGCTCAGAAAACAGAGTAAGTAATGGGAAAACAAAATGACTTAATCCTGTGGCAAGGTTATCCTTCTGGCGGCTAACGTGAAGGCTTTGGGGCCTGATTGCCTGGGTTCTAATCCTGGCTCTACAGCTTACTAGTTGTGAGACTTTGGACAAGGTACCGAACCAACAGCGCCCCATTTTCCTCCTCTGTAAAAGTGAGAGCAGTGCCTGCCTCACAGGGCGGTTATGAGACTGGAACGAGGAAAGACACGGACAGCATCTAGAATGGGACCTGGTGTGTAGTAAGTGGTCGGCGAAGGGCAGCTTTTATTGTCGAGCATTTCTTTACGCTCTGCCGGAACCCGCGGTCCCAGACGTGGGAGGGCTGCCCTCTGCCGGACCGGCTCGAGCGTGGCTCGCACACGCACACCAAACAGTGCAGGAACGACGTACAACTCTCAGCTGCAGCTTAGCAGGCTCAGGGGCCTCCCTTCCCCGAACAGGAGGGTCGGGCAGGTGCCCTGTCCCCTTCCTGGCACTGTTTTCTGCGCTCAGTGCCATTGGCTTGGCAGGATGGGTTTCCATGGCAGCGGGTGACCAAGCCTGCAGGCAGGGAGAGCAGCTGGTCTTGGCTGAGCTCCTGGGTGTTTTAGAAGGGGCTGGCTTCCTGCCAGGGCCCAGGGCCTTCTGCTGCCCAGACATCCAGCTGGCTTGGGAAGTCGTGGCCACACCCAGGGCCCAATGTAGTCTCTCTGCCCTGGGAACGGGGAGGCTGGCCCAGCCACTCACTTCTGGGTGTATCCCTAGCCCTGGGCACGCGCACCTTCTGCCCATTCCTCACACTCTACTGGAGAAATCTGGCATGAGCCTTTCTCCTCATCCCACGATGAGCCCCTTAAGGTTGTATTCAGCACATAGTAGGCCTCTCTTGCATGTTTATGAGGTGAATGAATACATAAAAAGCGAGTTCCCGCCCTGGCCAGGTGGCTCAGTTGGTTGGAGCATTGTCCTGTACGCCAGAAGTTTGCGGGTTTGATCTCTTGGCAGGGCGCACACCCAGGTTGTGGGTTTGATTCCCAGTTGGAGTGCATGCGGGAGGCAACCGATCGATGTTTTTTTCTCTCTCTCTTTTTCTTCCTCTCTCTCTAAAATCAATAAACATATCTGTGGATGAGGATTAAAAAAAAATCAGTTCCCTCTCATCACCTTCAAGAGAGTAAAGTTGTAAGACATGACCTGATTCCATCTAGAGATGTCCTGTTCATCCACAACGTTTATTTGGCACCTACTGTCTGCCAGCCATCGCTGTAGGTGGGGCCAAGATTTCAGCCCTGACAGACAGGCTCCCGTTCTCACGAGCCGACACCCCAGTCAGGGGAGAAAGACAGTAAGCAAACAAGCATGACCTACATCCAAGATCACTCTACCCAGCAAAACTCTCATTTAGAATGGAAGGGCAGATAAAGTGCTTCTCAGATAAGGTCAAGTTCAAGAAGTTCATCATCACCCAGCCTTTATTATATGAAATGTTAAAGGGATTTATATAAGGTAGGGGGGGATATCAACAGGGGAGTGGAGGGGGAGAGAGGAGGAGAAAGTACAGTGGCGTAAATGGTAGGTAGAAAACAGACAGGGGAGGTTAAGAATAGTATAGGAAATGTAGAAGCCAAAGAACTTATGTGTGTGACACACGGACAAGAACTAAAGGGGAGGGAAGTGGGGGGGAGTATGTAGGGCAGAGGGGATTAAAGGGGGTAATGGGACAACTGTAATAGCTTAATCAATAAAAAATGTTAAAAAAACAAACAAACTAGCAAACAGAACGAGGACAATGTCAGATCGTGATGGTGCTGTGCTGAATGGTCTAACAGCGGGAGAATGAGCGGCTGCCACAGGTGGGGGCAGTCAGGAAGGCCTCTACGAGGAGGTGACAGTTGAGCACAGGCCTCAAAGGAAGGAAGATGTGGAGGAAGAACACTGTAGGAAGAGGGACCAGCAAGTGCAAGGACCCTGAGGAGGGACCCCAGTGGCCCGCTGGAGGAACGGAAAGAGGTTAGGTTGCAACTTAGCGCGTGAGTGAAGCTTGGTGGGCTGCACGTGGTATGTGCAGTGAAGGGCACTCACCTTAAAGTCACAACCTGGTGGACTTTCAGAGGCAACCCCTACCCAGATCAAGGTAGAGCACCTCCCCAGCACCCCAGAGGCGCCCTCAGGCCCCTCCCAGGCAACGTGGCCCCTCACCCAGAGGTGACCACTCCTCTGACCTTGATCGCCGCAGGCTAGCACGGCCCGCCCTAGGCCTTCGTCTAAATGATGGAAGCTTATCCTGTGTTCTGATCTGTATCTGGCTTTTTCCACTCATCAAGTCTGTGATGTTCATCCATGACGCTGTATATAGCGGTAGCTCACTCATTTTCGTCGCTGGGGTGTGTTCCGTTACGAGACCACTCCACAGTGTCTTTGCCCATCCTCCTGCTGGTGGCCATGCAGGTTGTTCCCAAGTCGTTGGCTGACCCACGCAGCTAAGAACAGCCTTGTCCATGGCCTGTGCACTGCCTCGTGAAGTGTGTGTGCACTTTTAGGTGTGGTACGTGTGCTGGGGGAGGCTCGGTTAGTTCTACCCTTTCACTTGACAGGTGGGGAAACGGGCCCAGAGAAGGGAATGGACTTTCCCTCCGGTTACCCAGGCCATCAGGGACTCAGGGGCTCCCTGTGCTAGGCAGAGGGAAGAGCAGAGAAAGAATATTTTGGGGACAGCTACAGCATTTCAGGCCCTTTATGGGTATGATGTCATTTGCTGTAATCCTCAAAAGAACCCCACAAATTAGGCATTAATATGGCCACTTTACACATGAGGGGCCTAGTTTAAGGAACGTATTTGCAGAGGTGGGGTCGGGACTCACGCAGGCCTGTCTGATTCCAAAGCCCGACCGCTTCATGACCCGCGGCCCCCCCAGGGACAGGTGGAGGCTCCGTGTGCCGGGGCTGCAAAGTGCAGAACCTGTGGGGACAGGAGACGCTTGAGGGGTCCCCAGGCAGGATGGCACGCAGCCGGGAGGAGCAGTTGTTTTGAACCCCTGCCAGCCCCGAACTGGCCTGTGTTTCTCTTCTGAGGGTAGTGCAGGGTTGGGTCAGCTCACGGGCCTGAGCCCCAGCTTCATGGTTAACTGGCTGTGTGACCTTGGGCCAGACATTGCCCCTCTGTGTTTCGGGTACCTTCTAGCTCTGACCTTCTCAGTTGGGGATCAAACTGGGGGGGTCTTCTGGCCTCTCTTGGCCTGGTGGGTACCTCTTGTCCCAGAGTTGCTGCCAGAGAAGGCTGCAGGGAACAGCCCATGGGACTGCATGGGGCCTCTGCCTCCCACATAATGGTCTCGATACGCAGAGCTGGACCTTAGCCATTTGGGCTTCTTGGGGAGGCTTTTTGTGTGCATGGGGGGGGGCAATTATTTTCTCCCTTCTGTGGGTTGTCTTCTTTTTTTTAAACTTGTGATAAAATATACATAACAGAAACCTGACCATTTTAACCATTGAGTGTGCGGCCTTTGAACACATTCACGCTGTCGGGCAGCCGTCACGCCGTCTGCTTCCAGAACTTCCTGGTCTCTCCCAGCTGGAGCGCCGCACTCCTGGAACACTAACTTGCAGAGGCGTTTTGAGTGGTGGTTTGGGGAGGGACAGTGGGGGGCAGCCCCCCCCCCCCCCGAGTGACCTGGGGGAAGCTATGAGAGGAAGTGAGAGAATGCTGAACAGCTGGAGAGAAAAGGCAGGGATTTACAGGAGAAACCAGGGCCCCCCAGGCAGCAAACCCTGCATGCTCACCTGCGGGGCCCTTCAGGGCTTTCTCGACCCCCTGCCGGGGCTGGGTATGTCCTTCCTGCCACCCCCGCCCCGCAGCCTGGCCTCTCCCCCTCTGCCTACGAAACAGTGGGCATTTTCACGCCTCACTGTCTCCTGCCAGCAGCGCTCCGTGCGCCCCCTTCAGAGAGTTGGAGTGGGGGGTGACAGGCTGGGAGGTGAGTCTCCAGATCCCAGGAGACTTGTCCACAGCTTTCTAAAATCAAATGTCAGCTAGGTGTGAAGTCAGAGCCCAGAGACCAGCTTCCTGGGGGGTAGGCTGGGTGCTGAGTGAGGAGAGAAAGAAGGGCTTCATTCTTTTCTTGACCCCCTTGGGAAAGAACCCCCCCGGGGTGTCTGGTGGCAGAATAACAGTTAGGGCCTCTTTTGGTCCTGGAGGTTCCCACAGGCCTTTGAAAGCCCTAGGGATATGGAGTGGGAGAAGAGGTCTGGGCGGGGTATGAGACGGCAGTCCTCCAATATTTGAAAGGAGGAGGTACACACATGTGCCCTGGTGGTCCCGCGGTTGGGGGACAGGACCAACCGGGCCTGAGGAGCGCACACATGCTCCCTGGTGGTCCTGTGTGATTGTCTGGCTCACGTGAGGAGGAATGAGGACATCCTAACACCCAATGCAGTTCGGGGGGGAAGTCTCCCTGGGGAGTTAGCTCCCTGTCCCTGGAGGATTCAAGTCAGGCAGCACTTCCGTGGCTGCACACACGAGCTCTGGAGTCAGAGAGGGCTGAGGAGCGTGGGGCAAGTTCTACAGCCTGTCCGTGCCTCAGCTTCTTCATTCATGCAATGAGGGCAGTAATGAAATATGCTTTTCAAAAGTGAGAAATGCGATTGTGGATATGAAGCCTAGCATACTACCTAACACTAAGAAATAACCCTGATTGGGTAGCTCAGTTGGTTAGAGCACTGTCCTGATACACCAGGATTGTGGGTTTGATCCCCGGTCACAGCACTTATAAGAATCAACCAATGGCCCTGGCTGGTGTAGCTCAGTGGATTGAGCGCGGGGCTGGGAACCAAAGGGTTCTGGTTCGATTCCCACTCAGGGCACATGCCTGGGTTGCAGGCCAGGTCCCCAGTGGGGACCATGTGAGAGGCAACCATACATTGCTGTTTCTCTCCCTCTTTCTCCCTCCCTTCCCCTCTCTCTAAAAATAAATACATAAAATCTTAAAAAAAAAAAGAGTCAACCAATGAATGCATAAGTAAGTGCAACAACAAATTGATGTCTCTCTCCCTCTATCTACCTCTCTCCCCCTCTTCCCCTCTCTCTCTCTCTGAAATCAATAAATAAAAATAAGAGAAAACACCCCATATATAGAGTACTGTGGGGGGTATCCTTGGGTGAGGTGGGGTGTTGGTCAAACCCTTACCAAGACCCCTTCATCCCTGATGGGACTCATTCTGGCAGTGTCCCAAAGCTGTCTGAAGTTTGTCACCTGCCACCAGATAGGGTCCTACCCACCAGATAGGGTCTAGGAGGAGCACCTTGTGTTTATGTGCAAGGCAGAAAGTACTTATCCATTTTACAGATGACAAGACTGAGGCCAGGGCCCAGAGAGGTTCGCCAGCCTGCCCAGTGCGGACTCAGTAAGGCAGGAACTAGATGAGGGGCTGGGCTCTGGAAACCTGGCCGGAAGCTCTGACCACCGGCCTGTCTGCTCATGCCCTTGTCAGGCCTGAGCTCCCGCTCGGTTAGAGAGGCACCCACCTGTCTTCCCAGGAAGAAGGGGGGGCGAGGGGCACTGGCGAGGTTTCTAAGGAAGCTTCCTTTCTCCAGGGCCAGGCGTGGAGCTCCCTTCCCTGCCTTTACTCCAAAAGGACCCCCGCCTGGGGCTTCTTGGACCGTCAGAAGTGCACAGAGTACAGCAGGGTGGGCGTCAGGTCAGCCATCCTGGGGGAGCGACATCACCTCTCTGAGCCTCAGTGCTTGGGGCGGGTAGGAGAGGCACCTGCTTCTCACAGGATAATTTCGAGAAAGCCCTTTGTATTCCAGAAATCACTTAACAGAACTTGGCTTCAAGCTTGACCGATAGCAGGTACTCGGGACTCGCCTTTCTTCCTTGTTCCTCTGCCCAAAACCACCTCTTAGAGCGGAAGCCGCTACCCTGCTGTGGTTGGAGGGTTGGCCTGGCCAATTATACAAGCATTTATTAAGCTCCTAGTTTGTGCCCTGGGCTGGAGCACAGAGATGAGCAGTGTGCATTCCTCTGGCGTCGGGAGCTCATTGCTCAGTGACAGAGGGACCGGCAAACCAAGGAATCCTGCCGGTGGGGAGGGCGGCGGGGGCAGCCTTGAGGGCTGCTGCTCCGAGCTCCCTTCCAGAGAACTTGCTACAGGGTGCAGTTCGCTGAAGACCCCAGCTGCCTCACCTTCAGGATCCGCCAGGTCTAGGGCTCTTCCTTCCAAGCCCCTTGCTTCCCCCACCCTTTCACAGGTGTCAGACCTGCCACAGAGTGTGAAGGCTCTCCCCACTCAGCCCTGCCCCTGCCTCTCACAGGCACCTCGCCACTAAACCTCTGGCACTGCCAGCTTTGCCTTGGAGTCTGCTTCCCAGAGCATCGGAGCCGACGTGTGGTGTGAAGTGCCGCACGCGCCGACACTGACGGGGCGCTGGGTTATTCTGAGCACAGCCTGACCGCCCGCACCTTTGGGGAGCAGTGGTAAGGCCAGAGGGGACATCAGATCTCCTGTTTGGTTGCTGGCACAGGAGGGCTGCAGCCAAGTATTGAGGGTAGAGAAAGGTGAGCTTTAAAAAAATTATTTATTTATTTTTAGAGAGAGGAAGGGAGGGAGAACGAGAGGGAAACGTTGCTCAACTGCCCCTCGCACGCACCCCAACCAGGGACCAGCCCTGCAACCCAGGCGTGTGCCCCGACCAGGAATTGAACCGGTGACCTTTCATTTTGCGGGACAATGCCCAATCAACTGAGCCACACTGGTCAGGGTGAGAAAAGTGGGCTCTAAAATTTTTATTTATTTATTATTGATTTGAGAGAGAGAGAGAAACATTGATTTGTTGTTCCCCTTAGTTATGCATTCATTGGTTGCTTCCCGTATGTGCCCTGACCGGCAATCAAACCCACAACCTTGGCGTATCGGGACAACGCTCTAACCAACTGAGCTACCCGGCCAGGGCCAGAAAGGTGGGCTTTGATGTCAGGGTGCCTGGCGTGACTCCCAGCTCTGCCTCCTGCCAGCTGTGTGCCCTGGGGCAGGCTGGTCCCCCTCCCTGAGCCTCAGTTTCCTCATCTGCTAAAGGAAGACAAGCTGCCTCCTGCCTCCTGGGTGGGGTTGAGGTATCGGTGAGTAAATGCGCCATGGACTGCGGCAGAGTAAACACTGTGTCTCTTCTTCCCTGGAGGAGGAAGACTGCGAAGGGGAGGGGCAAGGCGCCATCTCTGGATCCACTGCTTTTAGCCTCGGAGAGCACACCGAGTTTGAGGGCCGCGTGTGCTCTTGACAGGAGTTGGCACCATCTGGTTTCCTGCCATCTTCGGGTGGGAGCATTGCTCTCTGGGCTGTGGGTGGGAGCGGGCCAGAGTGTCTTGGTACAGGGGCAGGTGGCTGAGTTGAGTTGGTCCACTGCAGTTGGAAGAGGACTTCAGAGTCGCTTGACCCAGTGGTTCCCGAACACCAGACACGTGACAGCCAATTTAGAACCACCCAGGGGGCTTCCCCAGGCTCCAGCTCTGGAGCTTCTAGCCTAGGAGAGCTGGAGTGGAGCCTGGGGATCTGCAGCTGGGCCCTTCCTGCTGGCAATTCAAATGCACACATCGGCAGGTCGGGGAGCAATGCCCCACCCTGGCCAGGGTGTAAGTCTGATGGCCAGGACAGTGAATGCCTGTCTCAGTTGGCCTGATTGGGGCTGGGGGTGTCTCAGGAGGACTTCCAAGCCAGCAGAGCCTCAGTGGACTCCAGTTTATGTGAATGTGCATGGTGTGCCATTATGCTTCTGAGTTTATTTTGGAGAGGAATGGACTCTAATGAGCTGGGCTCTTTCCCTGGCCTCTGCCCACTGCTGGGTGCTTCCAAAACAGCAAAGAGAGTGAGGTGGTGCCTAGGGCTGGGAAGCCTAGCTCTAGCCCATTAGGACAAAGACAGAGATGGATCAGGTAGTGAGCTCCTCATCTCTGGGAGCAGTCAAGCAGAGGAAGGGACTACCACCCCTTGAGGATGTTTTTTGCACAGCGTTTAAGTATTTTTATTGCATTTTTCTATTATCATTTAGTCCCCTTACACACCCCTCTCCCTGAAATCGCCACGCTGCTGCCCATGTCCATGAGTCCTTCTGACTTTTTACTTAGTCCCTCTGCCTCCTAACCTCCCCCACCCAGCTGTCATCCTGCTCTCCACCTATGAGTCTGTCTCTATTTTGCTTGTTAGTTCAGTTTATTCATTAGATTCCACATGAGTGAAATCATATAGGGTTTGTCTTTCTCTGACTGGCTTAGTTCACTTAGCATAATGTTCTCCAGGTCCATCCGTACTGTCGCAAAGGATAAATTTTTCTTCTTTTTTATGTCCGAGTAGTATTCCATTGCATAAATGTCCCATAGTTGTTCTATCCACTCGTCTACTGATGGACACTTGGACTGCTTCCGTATCTCGGTGATTGTAAATAATGCTTCCAGAATCTTTTCCTGTCTAGGTAGAAGAGTTACCGCTGTGAGTTTCAACTTGCAGAGAGAATTTTATCCTATAGATCATCAAGAACCTGCCCGGCTGGTGTAGCTCAGTGGATTGAGCGCGGGCTGGGAACCAGAGGGTCCCGGTTCGATTCCCAGTCGGGGCACATGCCTGGGTTGCGGGCCAGGTCCCTAATGAGGGCCATGTGAGAGGCAACCACACATTGCTCTTTCTCCCTCCCTTCTCCTCTCTGAAAATAAATAAATAAAATCTTAAAAAAATAAAATAAAAAGATTAGGAAAAAAAAAAAAAGAACCCCTGGGCTCCGGCACAGGCGGAGGCAGAGTAGGCTAGAGGTACCTGAGGAAAGACTGGGTACAGAAGCTTTGGGGAGAGAACTGAGGGAGTCCGCACAGGGATCCCGGTGCTGAGTCATCACCCCTGCGGCAGCAGCCAACCCTGAGGCAAGCCACCTTGAGGGGGTCGTGCAGGGTGTCCCACCAGGCCTGGCGGGGCACACTGACTGGCCTCCCAGACTTTGTTTCTGTAAACTGCCTTTATTATGTCTATCACAGTCTGATGTGGGTAGGGGTGAACTGGTGTGAGGTCTGGGGGTTGCTTTGAATTGCTCCAGCAAGAAAACCAGAAGGAAAAAAAGATAATGGGCATAAAGCACACGTGGCAAAACCTTGATAATGGCCTTACCTGGATGGTGAGTATGTAAAAGCAGCCATACCGTTCTCTAGCTTTGTGCACATATACAATGTTCAAAATAAAAGTGAAAAACGAATTATTAGAATAGTGAAAAACGAATTATTAGAATAGGTCATAGATGCACAGGGTGAAAATCCCAGCTGTACAACAGGTTTGTGGGTAGAAGGCAATCCCGCTCCCCTCCCTCTGGCCCTCTTCCCGGTGCCTTCCATGGCCTTCTAGAGATTGGCCATGTGTATACAGCCTGTGAGTTAAATGTTTTAATTATTAAAAAATAGATGGCATATCGACGTGGAGCAGAATTCCAGTGCACAAGAAGGTGTACAGTGAGACGTTCCCTTCTGCCTGAGCCCGCCCTCCCAGGTCCCTGGGGCGACTGAAGTTCCTGCTTTCTAACCTGCCAGCCAGAGACATTCAATGTAGTGTGTGTGTGCGCGCGCGTGTGTGTGTGTGTAAAATATATGCACCACTTATGTGGCTTCTGAAGTGCTGGAGTAGGAGGCACTCCGTCCTGCGAGCTCCTCCTGGCTCCTCTCCCTCTCTCCTTCTTTCCTCAGCTGTAGAGCTGAGTGAATAATTTCCCTTAATCCATAGCACATCATCATTATCATCATCAGTCTACGTGAGGCCTTTCTCTCATGTCTTTCTCTTCGCTTTATTTTCCCTTCATCTCATTTCTTTTTCTCATAGATGCCATGGTGGAGTGTTTGATAAATGCTTTTACATAATGTACATCCCCTCATTTTTTAAACCATGGCATTTTTCTGTGTATGGTGGTGTTGCTCTTACATGGCTAATCCAGCTCCATTTGTGACTTTATACCCCCGGATGCTGTGTTTTCACGCTCCCCCGCTGTTTCTCAGTGTGGCCCTCCGTGGGTGGATGTCACTGGGCAGGCTTCCATGGCTGGAGTCCATGTGAGTTATCCATTTCCCTGGGGACCTGTGGGTGACACCGCCCGGATCGTCCTTGTCCCTGCCCAGCTCCGCAGATCGTTTGCCATCAGCTCTCATACGTCTGCCTCGCGTTGTAAATAGCCACATGGTGTTTCTGGTGTCTGGGTGTGCTGTCCCCTGCCTGGCTGGTCATCTCTCTGTTGGCAGATCTTTCAGTTGATCCCAGTTGAAAACGGGCTCCTGTCCGCGGGCACCGTTGGTGGGAGTGCCAACCGGGGCCGCCACCCTGGGGAGCACTATGGGGTCACTCAGAAAACTGAAAATGGACCTGACTTATGACCCAGTGATTCCGCTGCTGGGTATTTATCTGAAGAAATCCTAAATGCTCATTCCAAAGAATACGTGCACCCCTGTGTTCATTGCGGCGTTATTTACAGAAGTCAGGAAACAGGAGCAACCCAAGTGCCCGTCAGCAGATGACGGGTGGGTGAAAAAGCTGCCACGCGTGGGCGCAGTGAGTGTTACCTGGCCGTAAAAAAGAATGAAACCTTACCGAGAGCGTACTAAGCTCAGTGAAATTAGTCAGCCAGAGAAGAAAAACACCAGAGGATCTCAGTTTTATGTGGAATCTAAAGAACAAAGTAAACCAACAAGCAAAATTGAAACAGATGCAGACACAGAGAGCCGGCCGGTGGTGGCAAGAGGGGGAGGGCCTGGGGGCCTGGAGGAAAGAGACGATGGGATTAGGAAGTACAGATCGGCAGTTATAGAACAGTCACGGGATTTAAGGAACAGCAGAGGGAGTACAGTCGATGACATTGTCATGGCTCTGGATGGCGCCAGGTGGGTGCCGGAAGCGCTGGGGAGCACTCTGCAAAGGACGTGATTGTCTAACCGCTATGCTGTCCACTTGAAACCAGTACAAAATAATATTGAAAGCAAAGTGTAACTGAAAAGAAAAAAGAGTGCAGGTCCCTGGCCCCATTTCCAGCGTGTGTGTGTGTGTATAGACTTGCTGGGACTCTCTCGGTCTGAGAATCAGCTCCATCTGACACGCTGCTCTCTGCCCGAGACAGAATCACAGTCCACAGGGAAAGTCCCGCCACGGTCGATGCTGGTTGCCAGCCCGGGCTGTTACCTGTGCTTCTGACTGACCAGCTAGGAACCAGAGGTTCCCGTGATCACCCTCTCAGGTTCGATGAACTTGCTAGCACTGCTCACAGAAGTCAGGAAAACCCGTTTACTCTAGATCGCTGATTTACGTAGGAATCAGCAGCCACGTGAAGCGAGACAGGGCAAGATCCGGAATGAAGGGACTTCGTGGTCCTGGAGCTTGGAGCCCGGCTTAGTGGAAGCTTTCGGGTTCCTCACTGTAGAAGCTCTGAAGTAAAACACTGTCCTTTTTGGGGGTTGTTTTACGGAAGCTTCATTACCTATCCATGATTAACCAAGTCAATCCTTGGCTATGGATTCAACCTCCAGCCCCTTCCCCCTCCTCAGAAATCAGGGGGTGGGACTGAAAGTTCCAATCCTCTAACCTCTTGGTTGGTTCCTGTCGGCCACCCGCCCCCACTCCACAGTCACTTCATTAACATCACAAGAGACACCACTGTCACTCTCACTCCTTAGGAAATTCCTGGGGGTTTGGGAGCCCTGAGCCAGGAACCGTGGACGGAGACCAACTATATCTGGTAAATTACACTGCGGAACCAATCTTTCTCCATCGAAAACTGTGACTAATCTCAGGCTGTTGCCGATGTGTGCCCGTGCAAGCACGTGACTAGGCCAAATTCCTAGAAATGGAATCGCTGAGGCCAATAGTCTGTGCATTTGTCATTTGGATGGATACGGTTCAAGAGTGCCAGAGTGTCCCTTTCCCACCTCTCTCTGAAGCTACCTTCTGGCCCCAAGGTTCTTTGAGGTCCAGGGAGGGTGGGTGACTTGGCTGGGCTGTGAATGTTGACATCCAGACTGGAGCTCAGGAGGCTGAGCTTGGGCCAGTGATCTTTCCAAGGCACTTGGCTGCTATGTGTTCCAAGCTTCATGGAGTCTGGGACCTTCTCTGTAAATCTGGGGGGCCTCAGCCTCTCCTGGAATGTTTCTGGTAATCAAGCACTGCCCCCCTGCCCAGGAGCTCTGTTCCTGGGGACCAGGAGGTGGCCACAGGAAGGCCCTGGGGAGCAGCCGAGTCAGGCCTCTGCAGCTCCCTTGACGCCCCGCCCTGCCCCCACATCCTCTGCAGCATCTTCGTAAAAGGCTCTGTCGAGTGAAACATCCTTGGGAGCCTGAGTGGTGTTGCTTGGAGACCACTGGGCAACAGATCTAGATTATTTAAAGCAGAGAGGGGAAGAGGGAGAGGGACGACAGCCTGTTTATTCAGGGATGGATGGTCTCCCTGCTGCAGGGTTTGGCAGAACCCCTGTCAACCCGCCCCCCCCCCACGCCTCATTCTTTCCAGCATCCAGGGTCTGGGACCGTGCACAGAGACCCGGCGGAAGGCCACTCAGAGCTCCTTTCTGATAGCAGTGGGGGCAGGGGATTCCTGTCTTTGCAGGAGGCACCTTGCAAGCGCTGGCTTGAGGCGGGGGAGGGGAGGGCAGCGGGACAAAGCCTCAGAGGGGCCCTTCTAGTGATGATGGGAGCCACAGCTACTACTGTGTGCTGAGCATCCTATCCAGCAGCTGTTTGTTAAGAGTTTTAAATGTATCCATTCACTTAATCTCAAAATTTGTCAAGGTAGGTAGGACTATTCCCATTTTATAGGTGTGGAAACAGAGGCTCAGAGACTTGCCTGAGGTCACGCAGCTTATAAGGGTCAGAAATGAATTAAAACTCATGTCTGCCTGATGCCAAGGCTGGAACAAACCACTGAACGGTGCTAGAGCTGGCAGTGCCCCCTTGGGACATCCGCATTCACCCTGAGCTGACCTGGGAGGTTGAGCTGAGTCACCCCCCCCCCCCCCCCCGCCCAGTGCCCTGGTCTCACCTCCCCACCAGGAAACACATCCACCTGAAGCTCTCAGTTTAGTCTGTCTCTCCGACAGGTCTGTGAGCACTTAGGGCAGGGCATATAGTAGGTGCTTAAAAAATGCCCCATGGAGCTCAGCTGCTTAAGTGGCTCTCCTGGAAAGAGGGTGCTGTCTCTCTCCCCGACAGCCCTGCAGGGACCAGAGGACAGTGTCCCACCCTTGAGCCTTTTCTGCTCCAGCTGGCCAGACCCAGAACTCTCAGCATGTCCCTAAGGCTGGGCTTCTGAGCTCTACCCTCTGCTGTCTGGCTGGGATTCGGTACCCATGTGCCTGGGCAGGCATGGTCTCCTCAGCGGGAGTCCACTAAGGCGTGGGCTGGGGTGGGTGGTGAAGGCTGCGGGGTGTGGGGGCACTTGCCCCGGGTGGTCTGGGACATCCACTAGCAGGATGCTAACTCTTCAGTGCCCTAGCTTTTAAAGAGAGGGCACCTCAACCTGGGCTGGGCTGACTTGTGGGGTGGAGTGGGAGTCGGGAGCTGGGGCAGAAGTAGGAGGACAAGCCAGGAAACTGGGCACAGGGATAAGTTAATACCTGCCTGGCTCCTGGGCTTGTGCTGAGCGCTGTCCCCTCACCCTCCTCCGGACCCCGGTGCCATCTGTGCTTTGTGGGACTTCTCACAGCCTATCTTTTTTTTTTTTTTTTTTTTTAAGATTTTATTTATTTATTTTCAGAGAGAGGAGAAGGGAGGGAGAAAGAGCAATGTATGGTTGCCTCTCACATGGCCCTCACTGGGGACCTGGCCTGCAACCCAGGCATGTGCCCCGACTGGGAATCGAACCGGGACCCTCTGGTTCCCAGCCCGCGCTCAATCCACTGAGCTACACCAGCCGGGC